>PVJX010011547.1:13097-53299 GCA_004027295.1 Dolichotis patagonum | reverse complement strand
CACTCTATGCATGGCTTTATACTATTGTGTTATGTTTGATATTATTGTATTTGAAACTATGCTCAACTATAGCAGAGTAAGAGATATGGTGTTAGCTACTGTTGATGTCCAGTTGACTTAATGTAAAGTACTGTGTAGCCTATGTTGTCCTGTTCTGATCTGCTCTGTACTGTCCCCTTTTGTTTTATTCTCTTTCAAAAAAAATACAAAGAGGCTCATTCTTCAAGACAGAGCCTGTTCTACTTGTAAAGAGCCCTCACCTGCCCATAGGAGAAGGTGGCATTGTCATGACAAGATTGCAGCTTGTATGGGAAATGCTTTCTAACAAATCAAAGCATCCTCTAAGCACACTTTAGATGTAACCAGTGCACTACTGCAAATTACCTCATCTATTCATTGTATAAACTGCCAACATTTTAAGGAATAAGAGGACTGTTAGCTGAGGTAAGTATAACTTTCCAAAAAATATTTCCACAGTTGACAACCATTTTCCTTCATTCTTTAAGCAATCAACACACTGGACCCAGCCCGTTTGTCCCATCAGCACCCTCAGCAGGGGCTGGGAGCACCACCCCAAAAGAGGTGCATCGTTCAACATCAGAGACACCCCAGCATCTTGCTGCTCAGGTTGCTATATTGATTGTGTCCTATCAGTTTGTGATAGTGAATTTACATACATGAATTAATGGAGAAATATCAAGTTCAGTGTATGAAAGCCTTTGTGACTCACAACAAACCCTAAAATGAAGGGTGATACAATAATGTCATTGGCTCCATTTACCATTTCATGCTGATACCTGTCTGAAAGGGGTAATTTTATGAGAGTAAACCAGACATCTACCACTCACAGGGAGATGCAAACAGCCAGAAGAACATTTGTCTTTAATGTTTTAGTTGAAAAATTGATGTTACTACTACAAAGGAAATGCATATATTTGTCATTTGGGGAAAATTGTGTTCTCTGTTGACTCCATTTGCATAGGCAAAAGGAATCCTTCTCAGCTGGGTCGAGGCTCTGTTCTGTGGTCACATGGTCACATCTTTTACTGCAATTTTTCAGAGAAAAATTTGGTAAGGAAAAGCTTTCTGTGAGTAGTAGGAGCCTGAGCCAGAGAGTAGCTCCTTCCACGGGGTGCATTTGTTTGACCCGGCAGGTTCAGAAGCTGGAACACAATGAGCTCATGGCCATGTCTTGCTTGGATTTTGTCTCTCTCACCTGTGACTTTAAAGGTAACGATGAGCAAAGAGAACACATGGTGAGCGTTCACTTTCCCCCTTTTTACTGTTTACTGGTATTTGCGCTGGGATGAAGACAAGAACTCGAGGTGGAAGGACAGACATCGCTGGAGCGATAAGGCGGGTGAAGGTACGCAGTTGCCTGGCACTTGGGCTGCTCAAAGTGTAAATTGCCGGATCATTAGCTTGGCCCCAGTTCACGCTCCCATAGGAAAGGTTTCCTATTGGAAACGCATAGTTTCTGGCCCTGGGCTTCGCCCCTTCAGGTGTGGGGTGGAGGCCCAGACGTGGGCTGGGCAGCATCGGCTGGCGGAAGCCGTCTGTGTTCAGGAGTCTCGGTCTCCGGGCTCATCACAGAAACTCGCCCCTAGCCGCAGCTGTTTCCCGTATCCCTCCCTCCCTCTCTTGAGCATCAAAGTGCGAGTGCATGGTAAATGGGAAGACGGCTGTTCTAAGATTTAAAAGTCAAACGCAGAAACTCTACATTGCCCTATACCTTAAGATGTTTACCTCGAAGACTTCGTGCCCTGGCAGCTGCCCCAGCGCCCAGGCAGGTGCCGCTGGTCCCCTAAGCATGTGCTGGGGAGGTGCAGAGCCAGTGCCTTGTTCCTTTGTAGCCTGGACCGGGCTGGGGCAGAGGGGAATTCCCAGGGGAGCGGCCTCCCTGTGGGACTAGGAGGAGCTGGGGATGTGCCTGGAGGCTGTCCTCTGGGAACAGGGCTGTCTTCAAGCTGGAGGCGCTGGCTCGGGCACCAGGCTGGGCAGCAGCTTCCTGCGGACCCCAGAGGGGCTGGGACCCTCAGCACCGTCACCCCGTGCTGTAGCCACCCAGAGCTCTGGAGCTCCCGGTGTGAAGAGCCCAGCTCCGGGCTGACGGCAGCCGAGACACCAGGGCCTGCTGTGAGGCCATGCTCCTAAGAGGGAAGCAGTCATTGAGCTCTTCTTTAAATGTCAAGAAAACTAAAAGTATTATGGGATAGGTGTTAGGTCGGGGGTTTGCATGTTTCTTTTTATGTTCTCTGAGTTGCTACATCACCAGTGTTACATTAAGTATAGGAGTTAATTTGTTTAGTCATCTTTAGGACAGGTGCTAAAACTCAATTTCATGCTAGCACCTCAAGGAATCAAATATACTTTTAGTCATGTTATGCTGTGCGGATCAAGTCTAAACTTTTTTAAGAAAAGAGAGGTATACTCACTATTTCATTTGCTAATTATGTGATTATAGACTCTATTCACTCTACCCTATGAGGCCAGAGCCTGCTTCCAGGGTGGACAGACTCAAAGGCTGGGGCTCAGTTCTGCACCCTGACAATGACCTGCACTGTGACCCATGCAGTCTTTCTGCAGAACCATTCCTGCCATTGCTCTGCACTGGCAAAGGCCAACAGTACAGCAACCATGGAAATGGGGGCAGCATCCCTCCCTTCCTGGTCTGCAGCTATGCAGAGCAGGAAACAGGAAGCCGGCTGGGGAGGAAAACAGACCCCTGTGATGCTGCTGCCCGCACTTTTCCTTTCAAGGAGCAAAAACTGTGCAGGAAACCCCTCCTGTGGCCGAGCCCTGCAGCCATGGGCTCGCTGTGCGAGTCTCTCAAGGAGACTGGAGTCCCTCGCTGAGACACTGACAAACTGAACCGGCTCGCTGCTCCTAAGCTCTGTGTCTGGGTGATTCGTCGGGATTCCCGTTTGCCTCATGCTTCGGAGCCTTGTGAACAGAGATGACAAGGCTCTTGAAATGTGAAATGGAGGGCACTCTGTTAGGTTAAGTTGTATTTAGTCATGATCAAGCTGTGTGGTTTTTGGTAGCAAAGGTTTCCTAATACGAAGTTATTAAACAGAGAAAAGATGGTACCTAGGAGCATGTTGTCCGAGGCTCAGAAAGTTTTGACTAATGATAGTGAAAATAGACATCAGAAGTTCATCTTGCAATAAGAGAGACCAAAACATGTAACGTAGGAGTAAGTTTTAAAAAGCCTGTGCCATGCATTCAGTACCAGGTTCTCCAGGGGGGGCAGATGAGGGCGCCACTGATAACCAGGTGCAAGGAATTCTCATTTCACAGCTTGCTGATCAAGGAGTCCTGTGTCCATGCCTGGGGGAAGCACTTGAAGTGATAAAGCTGCTCCACTTAGCATACCTTGTTTAGCATACCTTGTTTTCCACTGTGTGTCCGACATGCATGGAATTAAACAACAAAATTGCACCTAAATTATCACGCTGCTGGTCCTGTGTCATTGCAGGGGAGGGACAGAAACAGTGGCACATCTTGCATTCCTAAGAATGTTACCAAGCACCACTACTCACCTATGAAATTGAATTCCTGCCTACAATAAGTGAAATTATCTTCAGACACATTTGTCATTAAAAAGGTACAACGGAACCTGATAAGTGCAAGATTATGCTAAAGTAGCATTTTGTGACTCAGCAGTCCTGCCCCCAAGCAGTGATATCCCCGCAGGGCTGCTGGCTGATGAGTTATTAGCCCGAGAGGGCCTGGAGAAACTCACAGGGTGGACTGGCATTTCAGACGCCCTCAGAGTGATGGTGCTAGGTGGCCCCCCTCCCTTTGAGTCCATGTCACTGCCTATGAAAAAATCAGCATCAGTACTGGGGAAGTGTGCAAGCAGTTTAGGAAAATATAAGACAGGAGCAAAGCTTCACCCCAAAACTCCTCCTTAGAAAACGTCTCCACCTCTCTATGCAGGCTGCAGCTATGGACAACAGTGGGATGATGGCTGTGGTTTGAATGTGAGCACTGCAGAGTCCCCAGAGACCTGTGGAAAGGCTTGATCTCCAGAGTAGCCCCACTGAGTGATGCTGTGGACTTCAACAGTGGGGTGTGGGGTCTTCAGGGCCCTGGGTACATATCCCTGAAAGGGCTTGTGGGCCCCAGGCTCTTTAGGCTCTTCATGCAAGCAGCTTCCTCTGGCATCTCCTCCTGCCATGACACATGTCCCAAACAATGGCCCAACTCAATGGAACACTTGACCATGGACTGAAGCTCCCTGAGCCATAAACAAAGGCAAATTCTACAATAAATTTGACTGCCTCTGGTGTGCACTGCAGTAATATGAAGCTGATATAATAACAGATTTTTAAAAATGTGGGTTCATGTTTTACATGGGGTGTCTCTAAAATTAAATTTAACTTGAATTAAATTGTGAGATAAAGAAGAAAAATAAAGGACAAAATTTATTAAATGTGTTATTGTTGTAAGGCACAATCTTCTAAAAGATATAATAAAACAGTTTATTCCATGAAAACTAACAGAGAAGCAGGTGCATGACCACCTGGTATATAAATAAAATATCAAAGGGCCTTCTCAGTTTATGACTCTCAATTCACTTGCTTATGTACTTTGTTGAAGTAGACATCAATTATCTCTTTAACTGTAACCATCATCCTCCCGGTTGTTTGTGTCTTAGTGTTATTTTCAAGCATAGCGCCCAGTGCTTTGACATCCTTGGCTCTTTCTTTTTCCTCAGCTCTCATGGCCAGAGCCTTTGCTCTGATGCTTTCTCTGGATCTCTCTGAGTCTCTGGGTCTCAGTCTTGGTATCCCTGTCTCTCACCCCATCCAGACTTGAATTTGCCTCTTATGTTCTGTTCTTTGTCTTATCTGCAAAGCTGCATGAGGACAGTGTTTTTTCCATTACAACCCAGAAATCACCGCACTCCTTGCTTCAGATGCTATTTCCTGTTCCCCTGTTTTTCAGTTAAGTCCCAGACACTGTGCAGCTTGGGATGTGATTAATTTCCCCAGGAAGGGGCTGGTCCAGCCTGGGTTCCACAGCTCCACCCTCACCTGTGCTGTGTGCATGCGAGGTGTGGTAGCCCACAGTCCTGGCTGTGTAAAACTGACCAAGGCCAAAAGAGGCCGCTTTCAGCACCGAGGTCCGGACAGCTCCCAGGCGCTGTGCTCCTGTCTCTGCCCTCTGACTGCGCCCTGCGAGCCTGTGGTCTTCAACTGCTCTGGGCCAGCACCAGCTCAGAGTTTGGGTTGCTCAGCTTCGATATTGCATTTCAGGGTGAAGAATGCTTCCCCCTGGGCTCTAAGCATCCAGACCCAACCCCCCATAAGCCCTGAGTGGGCTCCGCAGGTGCCCACACTTCCGGTGTGTAGCCGCTCTGCACTCTGGGAAAACTTAGGATGTCCCTGTGAGCACCAGGACCTATGGGTTTCGGCTTGGGTGCATTTTTCCCTGCAGAGCTGACTGTGCCCATTCCCTGTGAGGAAACCCAGCCTTGGGTGTTGTGAAGCAAGTAACCAGCCTGGGGTCCCAGGGACTCCTGTGATGGGTGTGGTGAAGGCCTTGGGGGCGAGTGCCCAGTTCTTCCCTGGCCTGGTCTCCTACTGCCGAAGGTATCCATTACCTGCCTCCTGTTCCAATAAGAACATGCTTATTCTCTCTCCAAAATGTCTTAAACATCTCCGTACCTTTGCTAGCCTTGCTCTGTATGCTTATGTGGTACTGGGCAAATGCCATCACAAGGTCACAAAGCGGAGACTCCCACCTGTGCCTGGGAGTTCCACTTCATGCTGAGAGTTGACCCCTTTTTGCTCTGGCACCTTGGTAGGCAGACTCCCCACCAGCTGTGGGCTTCGCCTGCATGTGACCTGCCCCGTGTGGCTCTCACACCTTTCTCCGCCTTGGGTCTGAGATCTTCCACTCAGCCATCTACCATCTGGATGAGAGACCCTCAGACCTTTAGAAATTCACACACTTCTTTTATTCCACAGAGGCACTGCTGCTCTTCTGTCTCACAATATGTGTGAAGATTTGCTGGGCACCTTCTAAAGTGTGTGAGAGAGACCCTGATAACTCCGCCAGTCACCTGTAGCCAAAAGTGGCTTGAAAATTTGTCACCAACGTTTGTCTAATCATGTTCATGTTGAGTAAAAACATAAAAGCATGAAGTGGAAAACCACCGTGAGCCTGGCGAGGCACAAGGGCTGTGGCCGTGGGTGCCCCCCAGGGGCAAACTGTTTGGAGAAGCTGTTTCACCCTGCAGCAGCCGGGGACCCAGGAGGCTCTTTACCATCTGCATTCTTCTTTGCTTTCTTCCCCTTCCTTTGGTATCGGCGACAATCTGTGTGACATGTTACCTTGTTCGTCTTGAACTTTTTTGACTGTAATGCTTCTTTCTATGCAGGTATCTTTCTACAATAGTAATGAAATGTTTGCTATAGAATGCATCTTTGATTTTATCCTTTTCATTGAAAAATCTTTCTGGTACCTAAACCTATTATACCTTGCTGAAAATTTTGCAAGAATATCTTGGTTTAGTCCTTTAAATAATTCTTATATAAGATATTAAGTTACTTCTAGTTCAGCAATTTTCCTTCCTTTTACATATCTGAGTCAAACTTGCATAGTTTTATTCATTAAAGTGTAATAATAATAAAAACTAATGGATTTCATTTCACAACTTCTATTATTCTTAATGACTAAGTTTGCCATTTGGTCAATTATACTTTTGTTTCTTCGTGGAAACAAATAGTGATCGACATACACATGTATGTGTAGAGTACCTGATTTAATCTGGGTTTAACTCTTGATGCACACAGGAATGAAATTCTAAATCCGTAGTAGAAGAGCCAGTTACAAGTAGCATGATGGGAGGGCCAGAGATTTAGCTCAGTGGCATAAAACCCTGCCTGGCAAGCGTGAGGTCCTGAATTTAATCCCCGGTACAAAAACAAAACAACAACAGCAACAAAAAAAAATACTAAGGTCTTCCTGCTCTATATCACATATATTTAGACAACTAAATGTCATTGCCATTCTAGTTTGAAAATAAGTACATGTTAAAAGGGAATGGGGCAGCTGGGCATGGTGGTGTGCACCTGTACATTCTTAAAACCTGTAATCCCACCAGTCAGGAGGCTGAGGCAGGAGGATTGCCATGATTTTGAGGCAAGCCTGTGCTATGCTCGAGTCCAAGGCTAACCTTAATGGCATAGGGAGATGCTGTCTCAACAAAGGGTGGGACAGACATTTTGGGTCCCTTTACAATATGTAAATGTGCTTTGTGATAAAGGGCAAATGAAATAGAGCCATTCCAGGAAGAGCTGACTTTCAGTTCACGATGATGCATACAATCTGCAAAATGTAAGCCCGTCCTGAAGTTTATCAAACAGCAGAATTTTGTGTTTTTCTTGTGTTGGGATTACTTAGTGGCTGCACTTAAACAGATCTGGCCTTTCGAGCTCTCTAGGATTGATTTATGATGTGTGAAATGACCCTCCGGCTCACAGGAGGTGGAGAAAGAACCTGCATGTTCTAGGTGCTCAGCTGGGGTCCTCTCCACTGCTCCCTCAGCATCTGGGACAAAGTGAGCCTCACCCCACTCTGGCCCAGGGCCCTTGCACTGCCCTCTGCTGTGTCCAAGACAGTGAGGCTGATTTGCTCTCACGTGGAAAACATTTGCTCCAGTTATTTCGGCGGGGTGGAGCTCAGTGGTAGGGCATCTGTGTAAGAGAACACAGCCTTGAGTCCGGTCCTGACTGCTTCAAAATACAGGTGAGCCTCACGTCCCTCCCTCGCCTTTCCAGAATTCTGCTTGCAGCTGTCACACTTGGGGCTCTTTCTCTTTGCTTTTAATTTCTAAAATTAACTTAACTATTTTTATAGTTTGTGCCTCACTGCTACAATTGCTTTTCTGATTTTGTGTGTTGTCCACTTTTCTAGTTGAGTCCTTAAAATTTCAGTCAGACCTGTGTTAAATTTCTTTTCACACAGTTTCAATGACAGTCACATTCAAGTCTAATTTTGGTGATTGCTTTCATTCTCCTACTGGCATTCTCATACTGACTCTTTCTTTTTCATTCTCGAGTCCTAAGCATTGGAGATGAGGGGCAGATATTTTCGCAGGTGACTGACTCCCCTGCTTTTTTCTGGGTATTTGGGGTTTTAGGTAATTTGTTGTTATGGCTGCAATAGACCCTCGCAGGCTTCTAAGTCTTCTATGGATTGATTCCTTGTCATCAGGCTCTGAGCTCTGTGCTCCTGGCAGGTTGAGCCTGACAACCCTGAAACTGACCTGCATCTTCGGTGAGACGACTTTGTCACGCATATCGATGTAGATCCCCAGCCAGAGACAGACTCAAATGTATCATGCAATGTACATTTCTCAGCTTTCAGTGACTCCTTGCTCCCCACCACAACACTGCCCAGAAGATGGTAAAATTACCACAAAGTTAGGGTCAGAGTTTTCTTCTAAACTTTTGTTTCAAAGAAGTTTAAGTTTGCTCTCAAACTTTCTAGAGTTATGAAGACATTTAAAATGCTTTTATGTTTAAACATTTAAAAATTTTTAAATTCATTCCAAAAAAATTCCCTTGACACCATTCTAATGCCTATTAGTTTCCAATAAAAGAAACTGCTAAGAATCAACATGGAATTCACAGTGATCTGTGTGTTCAGGCAAAATAAATTGCTGACAAAGAGTGAGACTGAAATCTTTACGGAAACATGAGGCTTTGAGAGTCCTTGTAGCTGAAGCCAGGCCTGTTCTTGCAGCCCCAAGAGACTTTGTGACTAAGGCTGTGCTAAGGTAAATATTCCTGGCATCAACATTCAGGAAGATCATTTATTTCTGAATATTGATGGTGGGGTGGAGGAAGTCAGAAGTGATCTCACTGCTGAAACTTGGCACTGTCTCCCCAATTCCTCTCCCTGAATTCTATTAACAGAGAAGGTGCTTAGATCACTATATCATGCAAAGAAAGAATAATGGAACTCCATGGAGTAAATGTGTCCAGCAGAAAATGTCCCCATGCCTAAAAGGAGTGGACACACATGAGTACCCTGTGGACACAGTGCGCTCTTTATTTTATTTGGTAAGTGCACATTTTATCAGCGCCTCTTCCACTGTGCTGCAGAGAGTGTGGCTCAGTGTTCCGCTTCTGTGGCTGCCCTGCAGAGACATTCAAACACATGCCCAACCCTACAGATGGTCTATGTACAGGTACATGCATCAAACATTTAAAACATGATACCTATACAAACTCCTGGTGGGAAGAAAAACCATCAAAACCAACCCCATGGCAAACCAGGGGCTGAACAGGCAGACAAGGATTTTCAGAGATTTTGCTTATATGCAGAGGATTGAAACAAAGTACATCTTCAGCAACTGTGTCGGAAATGTCAGCTGAATAACACAATGCAGTGTCTGATTTTAAAGAAGAAGATTAGACCAACTTAGCAGCCTGGGGGGTGGGGGTATCACACAAAAACAACAAGTGTACCTGAAATCAGAAAATGCTGAAATCAGAGGAATAGAGAAAAAGGAAGAGCAAAACAAGCTGGTTTGTGGGAAGTGGATAGATGAACAGGTAACAGTGTTCCTGGGATCCCTGAAGCAGAGGAGAGGGTGTGTCCGGAAAGAAGTCATGCAAATGTCCCCAACTTTGCTGAAAGGCAGGAAGTCACAGATTCAGCCCCCTGCAGGGGCAATGTGCTTTTCCTTCTGCAAAACCTCCAGGTCAGCTGCACATACTGCGTCCCTGTGATCATCAGAAGGCACAGCAATTGGGTCAGGGCTTGGTCCCGGAGCCGTGAGGCCAGGCACCTCCTCTGGCCCAGCCCTCTGGGCCCATCACAGAGCCCAGACTGGTCCCTCCTGGTCCAAGTCCCTAACTCACCTCCCTGCAACCTGTCAGCTGTTGAATCCCTCCAAGCCACTCTGCAGGAAGTCCTCCTGGGCCACGCCAAACATTTCCACACCCTTCCTGACATGTACCTTCCATCCTTGGTCTGTGTAATTTTATGTAATGGCTAAAGGTCATGGTTTTCTTCTGAGGTTTCTGAAATATTTTTCTAAGTTTCACCTTTGCTCAGTGGGCTACTTTCAGATGTTTAATTTACCTTTCTCATACTCTCTATGACCCTCCAGAGAATTTTGTACATTAGTAACCCTTAAATCTGATAATCACAACCCTTAAGCCTGCACACTTGTGTTATTCATTCAGCAAACTAATTGCACAAGCTCAGTCTTTTCTAAAATATATGTGAGTTTTTGGAGCAGGGCCCAGAATCCATCCCTGGGCCCTGACCATGTGAGCCCCAGCTGGATCCCAGTGCACGGGGCAAACTTGGAACTCCGCTCCCAGGCAGAGATCCCTGCATCTCAAACCACCCCAAGATAAACCTTGGACTACAGCAGATTATCTGTACTAGCCTGAAGGCAGATTAAGTGACTGCCTCATGAAAACAGAAGATCTCAGCTGGCTCCAGTCAGTGTGGTGAGTACGCCCCTAAAATGGAGGTGTACAGTGGGTAAATAAGGCCAGTAGTAAAGCTCCCTCCAGCTAACTATAAGACCTTGGTGAGTCTGACAAGAGTGAGGGTGACCCCTTCCTACACACAGAAAACATCAGGCAGAGTGAGGAGTGTGCCTAGAAGGACTCCCCCAACTCAAAGAAAATCAAAGGGCTTATGAGACACACAGGTACACAATGGGGACACATTAGGGCCTCAGCTGACACTAACACTATAGACAGGGAGATTTGATGACCTGGAATAACCTGAAGATAAAGATAAAGTTATAGCAGGAACTAAAAGCTGACCTACATCAATACTACTAGGCTTGTCATTCCAGGAAGAATATAGGACTCACCCAACAGGCCCTGCAGCAGGAAGTCAGGTGACTAGCCCACCTATTCATTGTGGGACCCAGCAATTGGACAAACATCAACCTTACAGTAGGACACCAAGATACATACTACCAACAGTTGACTAGTGGGTCTGAAGGACCAAGCACTAACTCAAAAATGGAAAATGGCAAAATGAAAAAGCAAAATGCAACCTCAGACATCTAGTCCACCAGGAGCAAGTATAGGAGACACTGAAATAGAGGACTCCAAAAGAAACACACTGGAAATCTCTGAAAAGATAGTGAATGAAATAAAAAACAACTCCATGAGGCCATAGAGGAAATCAAATTAGTAATACTCTCCCATGTAAAGATAGAAATAACAACCTTAGTAAAGGAGTTGCTGAATGCAGCTAAAGAAGAAATAGAGAAAAAAGTACAGGAGCATGAGAAACTGATTGACACCTTGAATGAACAATATAGGAAACTAGCAGAATTCATGAAGCAAACTGAAAGAGACATCCAAGCAACAAAAAATTCTATTCAAAGCGTGCAAAACCATTTAAATGAGGCTGAGGATAGGATTTCAGACCGTAAGGATAGGATTGCAATTAGTGATCAGTTTATTTTAAAAATAACAAAGCAGCATGACATGGCAATCCAGAAGCTTCAAGATGATGCCAAAAGTGACAATATAAAATTAATAAGCATTAGTGAAGATGCTGGAGTCAATGCAAACAACATAACTAAAATATTCACAGAAATAATAAGAGGAAATTTCTCAAACATGGGGAAAAAATCTGATATGCAGATAAGCGAGGCATATAGAACACCAAACAGTCACAACCAACATAAATCTATGCCTAGACACATAATAATTAAGATATCAGACATACAGCATAAAAACAGAATACTAAAAGCTATTAGAGAAAAGACACAACTCACCTATCAAAGAAAGCCCATTAGAATCACAGCAGACTTTTCAGCACAATCTCTCAAGTCAAGATGAGCTTAGAGTGAGATATTTCAAGCCCTGAAAGAAAACAACTTTCAATCCAGACTGATGTACCCAGCAAAACTTTCATTCAAATTTAATGGAGAAACAAGACACTTTCATGACAAAGAACAACTGAAGAAATTCAAGTCCACCGAACCAACCCTAGAAAGAGTGTTCAAAGACATACTGGACAGAGATAAAAATGACCACAATCCCCAGAACAACAGAAAGAAACCACCAGGTAAGACAAGCAATTAAATAAGGGGGAAAAGCAGAAAGCAAACAATTGGAACATAACATGGCAAAGTTGAACCAATACATATCAGTGATATCCATAAATGTAAATGGCCTCAATTCACCTATCAAAAGAAATAGGTTGACGGAATGGATCAAGAAACATGATCCCACAATATTCCGTATACAAGAAACACATCTGACCCAAAAAGAAACTCATAGATTAAAAGTCAAAGGATGGAAAACAGTATTCCATGCAACAAGAACCCAGAAAAAGGCAAATTCTATTTGCAGACAATGTGAACTTCAAACCTAAAATGATTAAAAGAGACAAAGAAGGTCACGACATACTTGTAAGCAGAAAAATTCAAGAGGAAGAACTAACAATTATAAATATATATGCACCAAACACAGGAGCACTCAACTATATAAGACAGAGACCAACGGACATGAAAAACCAAATACACAGAACACAATTATTACAGGGGACCTTAACAGCCCATTGTCACAAAGAGATAGATCAAAAAGACAAAAAGTCAGCAAAGCAATAATAGAACTGTATCATACTTGTGAGCAATTGGACTTAGTAGATGTTTACAGAGTGTTCCACCCAACCACATCAGAATACACATTCTTCTCAGCTGCACATGGGACATTCTCCAAAATACACCATATATTATCCCATAAAACATTCTTAAGTAAATGCAAAGGTATTGAAATTATCCCATGCATAATATCTGACCATAATGCACTAAAATTGGAAATTAATGGCAAAAAAATTTCAAAACCTGCATAAATACATGGAAATTAAATAACAACCATTTGAACAACCAGTGGGCTACAGATGAAATTAAAGAAGAAATAAAGCAATACCTACAACTCAATGAAAATGTGGAAACAACACATTGTAATTTGTGGGGTGCAATCAAAGTGGTCTTAAGAGGGAAATATATAGCAATAAATTGTCATATCAAGAAAACATAACGAGCAGAAATAAACAACCTAATGCTTCATCTCAAGCTTCTAGAAAAAGAAGAGCAAGTTAAACCCAAAACTCATAGAAGAGAGGAAATTGTAAAGATTAGAGTAGAAATCAATGCAATTGAAACAAAAAAAATACAAAGAATTAATGAATCAAAAAAGTTGGATTTTTGAGAGAATAAACAAAATTGACAAATCTCTCGCTAACCTTATAAAGAAAAAGAAAGAAAAAACCCAAATTCAAATCATCAAGAAGATTATACATCATGACCAAGTGGGGTTCATGCCAGGAATGCAGGGATGGTTTAACATATGCAAATCAATAAATGTAATACACCACATCAACAGAGCCAAAAGTAAAAACGACATGGTCAAATCAATAGATGCAGAAAAAGCTTTTGGTAAAGTCCAACACATGTTCATGATTAAAACCCTTCAGAAACTCAGAATACACAGTGTCTACCTCAACTTTATAAAGGCCATGTATAACAAACCAACAGCCAATAGTATACTAAATGGACAAAAACTAAAAGCTTTCACTTTAAAATAAGGAACAAGACAAGGATATCCACTATCACCACTCCTTTCAAATACAGTTCTGGAAACACTAGCCAGGGCAATCAGACAAGAGAGAGAAATAAAAGGAATAAAGATAGGAAAGGAAGAAGTTAAATTATCACTATTTACAGAAGACATGATTCTCTATATAGAAGACCCCAAAAAAACTCCATTAAAAGACTACTAGAGGTAATAAATTCAGCAGTGTAGCTGGATACAAAGTCAATGCTCAAAAATGAATAGCATTCCTGTACACAAACAAGAAACTCACCGAGAGAGAAATTATGAAACTATCGCCCTTCACAATAACATCTAAAAAAATGAAATACAGGAATCAACCTAACTAAGAACATAAAAGACCTACATGCTGAAAATTATACTATGCTAAAAAAGGAGATTGAAGAGGATATTAGAAAATGGAAGGATATTCCTTGCTCTTGGCTGGGAAGAACCAATATTGTGAAAATGGCCATACTCCCCAAACTGTTATACAGATTTAATGCAATCCCAATCAAAATACCATACCTCACAGACCTAGAGAAAACACTCCTAAAATTCATTTGGAAACAGAAGAAACCTAGGATAGCAAAGGCAGTTCTGGGCAATAAAAGCAAGGCAGGAGGCATCTCAATTCTTGACTTGAAATTGTACTACAAAGCCACAGTGATAAAATCAGCATGATACTGGCAAAGATACAGACCTGAGGGTCAATGAAACAGAAGATGCAAATATCACTACAAAGACACTCGGCCACCTTATATTTGACAAAGGGGCTAAGCATGTTCACTGGAAGAAAGATAGCCTTTTTAATAAATGGTGTTGGAAAAACTGGCTCTCCACATACAGAAGACTGAAATTAGATCCATGCCTACCACCATGCACAAAACTAAAGTCTAAATGGATCAAAGATCTAAACATTAAAACAGAAACACTAAATCAACTGGAAGACAAAGTAGGTATAAGTCTTGGAGACATAGGGGTAGGCAGAGATTTCATGAACAAAATGCAAACTGCATAGGAAATGCTTCAGAGAATCAACAACTAGGATCTCATATTATTGAAAAGTTTCTGCACTTCAAAAGAAATCACCAACAGAGTAAACAGAAAACCCACAGAATGGGAAACAATTGTAGCCAGCAACCCCTCAGACAAAGGACTTATATCAAGAATATATAAAGAATTTAAAAACTTCAAGTCCCCCTAATTCAAAGACCCTCTCCAAAAATGGGCATCCGAGATGAACACATAGTTATCAAATGAAGATATTCAAATGGAAAATAAATACATGAAGAAACCTTTACCATCACTGGTCATTCGAGAAATGCAAATGAAAGCAACACTGAGATTTCATCTCACTCCTGAAAGAATAGCTGCCATCAAGAAATCAACTGATAACAAATGATGGCGAGGCTGCGGGGGGAAAAGGAACAATGCTTCACTGTTGGTGGGAGTGTAGACTGGTGCAACCACTATGGAAATCAGTATGGAGAATTCTCGGAAGACTAGGAGTGGAAGCTCCATTCAACCCAGCTATTCCCCTCCTGGGTATTTTTCCAGAGAAACTGAAAAATTCACATCACAGTAATATATGTGCACCCAAGTTTATAGCAGCACAATTTGTAATAGCTAAATCTTGGAAACAACCAAGAGGCCCATCAACTGCAGAGTGGATGAAAAAGATGTGGTATTTTTATAAAATGGAATATTACTCAGCTATGAAGAAGGATGATCTTGAGGCCTTCACAGGGAAATGGAGACAACTTGAGACTATATTCATTAGTGAAATAAATAAGAATCATGTTTATAAATATCACATTGTGTCTCTAATGTAAAAAGTAATAAGAAATGTAGGAGTAATAAAACCCAAAATGCATATTTGCTACTATAAAAAAGAGAGGAGAAGAAAGTGCTCTAAAGGATATAACTGCATGTGTGTTTAAGTGTGTAAGATAGATAACCATACTACTGTTTTTGCTAGATTGTTGAGCAGAACTGTTAACAGTCTCACTGTTTGAATGTCTACTTTGTATGCTTTAAGTTTGTAACTTGAACAACTATTTCCAAGATGACAGTATGTAATTTATCAAGTAGTGATTTCTTAGTGTTTTTTTGTTCTTTTCTTTTTTTCCTCTGGAGTTCTGTATTGTTGCTACCCTTTTTTCTGTTTTGTTTTGTTGGTTTTTTTCTTTTTAACTGAAAATTAAAAAAATATATGTGAGTTTTCCAGATTTTTAACAAGTGGCTTTTGATTGGGAAATTACATTCCATTGGTACAATGATGACTATTACCACTGTGCTCTCTCCTCTTCGTGTGAAACTTTCAGTTTAAGGTCCATTTTAAGTTGGGAGCCTGTCTCTCTGAACATTTGGCAATGTTTTTCTTGGATTTTTGTCACTGTGTTTTAGCTTGTCTGAGGACACGTTTATACTTACTTCTCTTGCTTGGACTCACTGAGCTTCTTCAGATCCAGGATTCCGGGCTGCCCAGCTGGGCGGCTCCCTCCTCATCACTGCATCGCAGTGGTGAGGTCGCAGCGTCACCAGGGCGGTGGCGAGGCCCACAGCTGTGCTGCTGTGTAGATGCCCGAGCACTGGACCAGATGCGCAGCACAGTGTTCAGTACCACAAAGTTCACTGAAGTGAGGAAGGAGGGGCTTTGCGAGAACACATAGACCAGTGTTCCCTTACCGTGCATTTAGGGTTTACGGTCTGTGTATTCCCAGCAGACAAAGCGACCCTGAGATCCACGTTAAGGAGGGGACAAAGTTTCACTCTATCCCACGTGAGTCTCCAGGGAATCAGAACCCTACGCCAGTGTCCTTGAGCTGACACTGAAACGGGGCTTCTTCCCAATGTGATGGCGCAATCTCAGACACACTGCCTCTAAGATCACCGTGACAGTTTAACCCAAGGGAGGTACAGGTGAGAAGATGTTTGCTCCTTTATCAGCTCTTCCTGTGTATGGTAGCTCCAGAGGCCTCCACGTGACCGCTCCGTCCTGCCAGGGATGTTCCCAGGGGAAGGGGGACGTGGTACACGCAGCTCTGCCTCCCCCAAGCGGTGACCACAGAGGACGGGGAAGTGGGCTGTGGGCACAGGGAAAGGCCACGCTGAGGGTCTCAGCACATGACTTAGTTTACCCAAACGTGCGTGAGGGCTGGGATCCAGACAGAGGTGGAGAAGCCGCAGGAGGGTTCTTGGTGTGCTGCAGAGTGGAAAGACAGAAGAGAAGATGGAGACAGATAGGGTGTGTCAAATTTGAGCAGCAAGGTGACTGCCTATCAAGGTGAGTTGTGCTGTATTTTGCCAAGCAGATCAATATCATATTTTCAATAATGACTCAAATGTATATAAATTATGAAATAACTAAGACGATTCCTGGCTCACTTGCTGTAGACCTAGTGGGGTCCTGGGCTCTCATTAAGCATGGAGTGAAATGATAAATAGATGAGTAGCCAGAAGTCAAAGTATTAATATTTCATAGTGGAAATTCTTTCCTTCTCTTAGTTCACACTTAGCAAATTCTGAAGTGATATTTACTGTGCAGAAATGTTCCCAGTCCTTAAACACCCAGCCTTTGACATTCTGCCTATGTTAATTTTTCCATTTGCTTTTAATTTTAATGGACTGTAGGTTTTGAATGGTAAAAGACCTTTCTGGCTCTATCTGAATTATGGACTGTGACTATTTCCTGCGCCCATATTGATTAGAAGATGATCCCCTTATTTGGAAGAAATCTCTTGGCAAACTGATTGGTGTGTAGCCCTGCTGACATCAAATTCTCTCAGGTATTTAAAGCATTATTTAAGAATCTGCTTTGTTTAATTTCATCTACTAACCATTGATTAATACTATCTGGTCTACCATATGTAATTCAACAAAATGTTTGACAATCTAAAACACTATACAACCAAGTTACAGTTAATTTGCACCTAGTTGATACCTGAAGATTTTGATTTACTTTTGCTGCTTGGGGAGGATGCCAGTGGATTTCTATCTCTTTGACAGGAAGCTCCCACACGGCTAAGACCGGATGTTTGTCTGCTGTTCCATTCTGCATGGATTCTCCTTTTGGAAAAATTTGCCAACATGTTTTTTCTGTTCCAAGACGTTTTATATTTGACCTTTGTGGAAGAGCAGGAATAACTTCAATTTCATTTCCTAAAGAGAACGGCAGTGTGCTTGTTTTATTCCTCAGTCTATTTACAGTTAAAGATGACTTTGAGAAGCAGATGGAGGGCTGGATCTTTCCAGCCACACTGGATCTTTCCAGTCACACTCCAGAGTCACAACCAAATAACTCAGCTCTTCATCCCAGAAGAGGTAACAATCACCTCCTCACCAGGAGGCCGAGAAGGGACTACTATCCATGCCACCTTGTTTTTGTCCCTTTATTCAGGCTATCTTGACTACGAAAACTCAACTAGGGACACACGTAGGCAGAACATTGTCTCATTACAATGGTAAGGGGAAAGCCTTGCGTTTGTATCCCTGCTCCTGGTCTTCCAGTCCTTTCATGTAGCCCAAGAAGGCTGAGATGTGCAAAACTAAAACAAGTATTTCCTTATAAAGATTCATTCCCAAGTAACATCAGAAGGAGTTTTATAAGTAAATTTCTTATTATTGAAATTATCATACACACATTATAAACAATATATGCATGTAACAAAAGTGCAACTTCTTATCTAGATGACATACTTGGAAAGTTAAACCTTGAAGCATGATTTTGGGGAAAATGAAGAGTTTTTGATGGCAGAAACAGCTTAAGCTGATGCGGAACCTGTGAAGGACTCCTGGGTCTCTGAACTTAGCCTAGGAATGCATAAATTAAATTCCACATATTTCCTAAGTGGGTGGAAAATATGAGCATGAAATTGTATCATTTTAACTGATGTCATCGCATGGTGACTTACTTGTGTTTTCTTTCAAGCATCTAATCATAGGCAGAAAAACAGGTTTTCTAGAGGAAAAATTCTCCCGAGTCTTCTAAACAAAAATGGTGTTGAGTTTTCTCATGAGGACACATGGTGGCCAGTGTGTCCGCTCAAGGAGGAGGGCAGACAAGGCAAGCATCACTGTAGGAGAAGTCCCAGCTTGTGTGGAAATCGTGCCGTGTGTGTGTGTGTGTGTGTGTGTGTGTGTGTGACAGCATTTTGTGAAGTGACAGTGACTTTAAGTTTACCTGCTAGGACCACTTTGCAGTAAATCTGAAGAATGGAGCTGCTGGGCCCTGCTGCTGCTGGCCTCAGCTGCCCCCTCAGCAGAGCCAGTGCTGATGGCCAGGTTGTCATGCACCCCACGAGGCACCTCGCCCCAGGCAGCCAGGGACGTGTGGTGGATGGTCAGGTCCCCACGGCAGTGTGCGCTGCATGTGCACCAGGCCCCCAACAGCGTGCGGAGGGGAGGGAGGTCCTCTGCTCACTCTGCTCATCAGGGCCCGCGTGGTTGGCCAAGGAGCTGGTTCACCCGAGCACCCACAGCAGTCACAGGCCCCCTGCGTGCCCTCAGCACCCCAAAGTGTCCACCCTGGAGCCTTGGAAGCTGGGCTCTGAAGTGAGAGGAATGATCCCACTCCCCTCCTGTGCTTGTTTGAGAGTTTGCTGTTAGTTTTTGTGACTCGGCTGTTGCAGCAGGGCTGACAGGTGTGTGAGCTGTTTGGGCCACATGCGTTTGCTGCAGACTCTAAACAGAACCTCAGAAAGACACCCTATGCTCCTCCCAAACGCCTGCAGGGGAGGCCCCTGCCAGCACCGCAGCGACCTCCCTGTCTCTTCATTCTTTCATGCTCCTTGGATCCTCTTCTGGCACTTAGGAAACTGGAAGGAGACCCCAAGGGTGTAAGCACAGTCATTTGGAGGTAAAACCATGTGCAGAAGACCCGCAGGAGCTGGCAGAGGGCACCGGAGGGAGTGGCCAGGGCAGCTTCAGGTGAGTGTGGCAGAGGGGCAGGGAGATGGTACAGGTGCCCTGCCACCGCAGGCATCCCTGGATCAGCCAAGTCCCCAAGACTCAGTGACTTCTCCTAGGGTGACAGAGGGCAAAGAAATCAATATATCAAATGAGCCAAAATGGCAGTGCAGAATGCAGACAGAAGACATGGATCACGGTGGTGAGGCAGATGGAGATCCTCGGCTGAGATCTCGCACTCTCCTTTCGGGCGCTGGATGAGCAGCGGGGCTGCAGGCCATCTGAGGGAGGCACGATCTGGGGGGACACCGCGGCTCAGGTGCGGTCAGCAGGTGGGGTGCAGGGCGGGGCTGGGCTCCCTGAGAGGTCTGTAAACAGGAACCCGTCACAGGAGAGAAGTGGCCAGAGAGGCCCACTTCTAACCAACAAGGGCGTGGGTCTGATTGCTTTAGAGATTTCTAAATTATTGTTAAAAAAAGTCATAGTCTTCAGGGTATTTTTTTTTCAGCCATAATTTGTCGAGGAGCTGTTTTTAAAAAGAAAAAGAAGGAGCGAAGAGAAACTTCCTTATTTGATAGATATGCGTTGTAATCACCAAATTTCAACTTCATAAAGTTATGTTTCACCTTTAAACACACTCTCATCAAGGATCAAATGAGATTCATTGAGACAAAAGTTACACCTGCGTGACTGCCACTTCAGCTGTGAAGGAGCGCGTGTCCGTGTTGACCCCGGGAGGTGGGGAGAGCTGCACCCTCTTCCAACAGCATGTGGGTGCATCCTTGGAGGGAGCGCGACTGGGGACTGACTGAGGCCACATGAGTAAGAGACGCTCAGCTGTCTCGGTGCAGCACCCCCACACTGCGGGGGGTGGGGACCCACACCCGCCCAGGTGGCTCCTTGCCTGGACCGTGAGCAGTGAGCTCCAGGCCTTCGACTGGATCTGCAGCCTCTGGTGTGCAGACGCCCTCTGCAGCTCCCTCACCCGCTTCCCAGATGGTACCACAGCTGGTCCTGCACAGTCTCGTGCATTTGTACGTCTTGTGTTGCGTCTGCTTCTCTAGTAGACACAGACTGATGCAGGCAGTGAAGCAAGGAGATATCAACAGATCGGTGAGCAGGAACTGAAGGATCCCTGTGGGCGTGGTTGGGTTTAGGGTCTGTTTTCTTAGGCTTGGGCATCATTTCCTGACCTAACAGGCTCCCATGGTGCCCTTAGCAGTCGGCTTGTGTTTGTGTCTCAGGAGGTGTTTGGGACGTTGGGACTCTGTGGGGGCATCAGAGGGTTTCTCAGGTGATGCTGGCCCCTGAGAGGCAAGGAGCTTGGGGACTTTCTGTGAGGCAGGTCCTGTGGCCTTGGGATGTCCCGTCACCCAACATCACCGTGGCGAGTGAGGCCGGACTCCTGATCCAGGCAGTTTTGCGCCCCGGGGTCCTGGAGCCTGACAGTGCTTGGGGCTGTGCTGCTGATGGGATTCCTTGTCTTTGCCCCCCGCTGTGAGCTGCTTGGGAGCTGTCCGGGGTGTGAGACTTCTGCTCCCAACTCCTTGCAGGCTGTGGGCTCTGTGAGAATCTTCCACCTGGGAAGCTGCTTGTGGATTCCTGCTGGAAACTGGTTCCCTACCCTTCCAGGGCCAAGCACCTTGCAGACACCGCTCTCCTCTTCCTCACTGGGGAGGGGCGATGGGCGAGGTAGAGTTCACTTTGACAAACAGTTTTCATTTTTCTTGCTATGTAGATGTGCAGTTTAAGCCATATGAGACTTTAGTCCAGTTTGCTGGACTTTTTGCTTTGTTTAGACTCTCAAATCGAGGCCAAAACAGGAATGCATCTTGTTTTAGAAAGACCAGTGTGAAGATTTACACTATTTTCTTAACACCCGTGGTTATGCACTTGGCAGTGTGAGCCGAGGCAGTGTGCCATGTGTGCTAAGAGCCTGGTCACTGCTGACGAGTGCGGTCAGCTCCACCCTGTCGGGGACACTCAGGAGGCCACACACACTGTGCAGTCTCTAATAGGAAGCAAGTACAGAGCTCAGAGCTGATTTTCTCGGGTACCTCTTGGCCCTACCTCGCAGCCTTGGGGTCTCAGGGAACCTTGCTGACATCTTGGACAGTTTCCTCTTTTATGAAATGAAGATAACTGTGAGCAACTGAAAATGTTACCATGATGACAGAGTAGGTTGATTTATGTAAGAACCTAATGTTTAGCAATTTTATTACATCTGAGTTTTTCTTGGAATTTCAGAACCTTAATCTGATGAGCTGGATACAGGGAAGATGAGTGTGATTTGATTCCTAGTTTGCATTTCACTTTTCTGTGATTTTGGTCTTTGATTCCAATTCCGTTTTTCTTTGGTTTTGTAGTCCTGGAGAAATAAGAAATAAATAATCAAGCTGATTAGTTATGTTTACTATTGTGAGTTTTTATACTCTGGAGTGTTTGGTCATGAGATTTTCATTACCATGTTGACAAAAAAACCCGCTCTGGGGAAAGAACACCCCATTTGGCAAATGAGAAGAGCAGGTTTTTTCAGGCTTGGTCTTTTCTGTCATCCATGCGTGAGTTGGCAGACTGTCACCCTGACTTTCCGCAGTCCCCAGTCTGTTGTCATTTTCCTCTTTGGGTTTAACCATGACAAGGAGAAAGTCGGATCCAGCACTTGCTCGTCCTTCGTTAGTGTGAAGCCCTGCAGTCAGGGCTCTATTTTGTTCTGTGCTTTGCTATGGAAGTGCCTCCCTGGTAACAGCTCAGCTCACTACTGCTAGTAGTGGGCCCATGGTAGGGATGGAAGTCAGGGTCTTGGCAGGCACCCTCCACGTCCAAGGTATGCTTATTCGCAATGGCCAGGATGCAGAGATGCTGATGGGGACTAGCAGGGTGGGAGACAGACGATCAAAGAGGAGTTCAGTGTTTTCGTCTGAAGCTCCTAGGATAAGACACTGCTTTTGAGTGAAACAGACAGAAAGCCTCCTCTGCCTGAAACACCTGACCACCAGGAAGTGGTTCTACCAAGTTTCCACATGCCTGGAGGTGTGCAATGATCAGCCTGCTCCACCGTCTGCAGAATCCACATACACCAAGAGTTCTGCCCCTTGGTAACCTAGCATGTGTGCTACTCAAGGTGAGGAATGATTGCACTTTGTTCTCTAAACGTGCATCTGGGCTTGCAGTGCCTGTTACTAGGTTAACACATAATTCACCAGAGGGCTGCATTTTCCTAACTTCTGTAACATTAAACAACGGGGAAATGTGTCAGTGACTTTCACCAACACCCGGGTTACAGAGTAATCAAAGGCAGTGGGGATTCTCAGGGACTGGGCCGTGGCTATAAGGGCGGTAACAAGAGGAAATGCCATGCCTGGGGCAGGGAGGGAGGAGGGAGCATATAGCAACTGAGCTAACAACACCCGTGAGTGTGTGGTCGCGTCCCATGGGACTCAGCACAGCCAGCATTGCTGTGCAACGTCATTTATAGAAGGAGAAAGAACCTGAGATGATCTTTGAGGACATTTAAATGTCAGAGATCATGCTTAATCTTTGTTGAATAGAATCCAACATACGAGTAAAGGAAATATTGGCACTGCCTGGCCAGTTTCCAGAGGAAACTGGTTAGTGGCAGTTCCATGATTTCCTCAGATCCTCTCAGCTGACTTGAGCCAGGAGCTCAGAGGCCCCGGGTGCTCTGGTTGGAGCTGCCCAGGAGCACCAGGCGTGCAGGCCGCAGTGCCCAGGTGCCCGTTGCCAGCACAGAGGGTGAACTTGAGGCCACACTGTCCTGTCCACTCTAGTTTGCCTATCACAGCTGGCACCTGCTACCAGGCCTCTCCTATTCGCAGTCTGCTTTCATGAAATCACGTGGGCTGCACTTGTCTCTGGATTTCTTTATGTAGCTGAGCAAAAACTTTTCAAAGCCTATAAATGCTTCAGTGGAAACAGACTTTAACTGATTTTATAAATGAAATTTGCAAAAAAAAGAAAAAAAAAAAACAGGGTCCAATTCCTCATCTCATTTACTGGTGTTTCTTCAGCACACATCTTCACGTTTTCTGCATGAAGTCTCCATCGCCTGATGTGCTCCCGGGCCTTCCTGCTTGTGCTGCTGATGGTGACATTTCTACCTGCTGCTGTCCATGAGGCGCGGTGGCGTGAAGTGCTGAGCTCATAGGAGGCACTGTGTCCATCAGCCAGAGGCCAGCAGTGGAGAAGACAAGGACTGAGGGAGTGACTCACCAGGAACCTTCCCAGAGGCACTCGCCTTTGCCGAGGCTCATTTCCAGCAGGAGGCCATCACCAAAGCCTGCGAGTCCCTCTGCTTGCCTGGAGCTGCTGGGAACCTCACAGGCAGCGGCTGCCAGCGTTCCCACCTTTGGAGTACGCCTCGTTTTCCAGAGCTGTCAGCAGCATTCATAGACCCTTCTCCCACAAAACTGATGTCCTTTTCCCGGTGAACGCACAGAGAAGACGGAGGTGGCCTGCACGAGAGGCACAGGCACAGCACCCCCCTAAGGAGGACGCGCGCCGACTCTGTGAGGGTCCCTGCCCGCAGAGTAAAGATACAGGAATGTCCCCAGGTGCAGAGGGGCCTGCTTCCTGGCCGCTCACCTCCGGCGGATGAGGGTCCTCCATTCTTTCCTAGCTGATGGCTCTCACCCCAGCTGCGCAGGTGAGCTGCAGGGTCTTCGTGGGTTCTTCCTCAGCTTGATGGTTTGTTGATTTCTTTTATCACTGTGTTCATAGCTAGAAAACTTCTATTATGAATGACCACTAGATATTACTGAATATTTTTGTGCTTTTAGAGAAAAGATCATCTGGCTTCTACTGTTTGGTAACTTAAGTGGGGAGTCCTGTTGCCTGGTATGCTGATGTGGAATTATTCTTGCATGCTTGAGGTAAATCTGGCCGGGCATATTTTACAAGCACTACTGAATTCATGTCAGGTGTTTTCTACTTAAGAAAGCATTCATAAAATCACCGTCACTCAAAAAAAAAAAAAAAAATCACCGTCACTTGTGCTTTGCTTGGCCGTTTGTGGTATCAAGATCACGATTACCTTAAAAAGGATTTGAGACATTTTTCTTCTTTTATTTTTTAGATAAATTTTTGGAATTTGGAGAATCAGTCTACAGAACAAAATACACAGTGAAAAGAGCGAGAAGGACCCCTGGCCCTCACTCTTCTGGGCTGGCCACGCTGGGCAGCATCAACTGGAAGGCTGTGCTCGGCAGCAAGTGGCGGCCAGCACTGAGGCAGGCCGGTGTGCAGACTCCACCAGGGTCAGCCCAGGGCCTGGGGCGCCCCGATGGACCGGGCGCCCCCAACAGGCAGCCAGTGGGACAAACAGCTCTGCAGCCAGAACTGGGTCCAACACGGGCCTGGGCACAGGCCGCGGCAATGTCCCCGGAATGTCTGGCTGAGAGCCAGTCCACTGACCCCTGATTTGGGCCTTGGGGGTCACTGGACAGGACCCAGCCAGGCCCCGAGTTCCGGCCCAGAGCTGCGAGCTGAAGAAGGGTATTTTCAGCTATCGGTGCTGTGCTTTGCTGGGGTGGAGAGGGTGGTGCTGACGCTTGGTACTCTTAGAGGCGTGTGTGCATGTGCGTAGCTGCGAGTACAATGTAACATGTTCAAAAGACTAATGTGAGAAAAGGGAAATACCAACATTCTAGGAAAGCAGTTATTCAAACTGATTCAAGAAAATATCTGAAATACAAATTAGCGGTCACTAAAATACAGTCAGTGTGCATGCCGACACACTTCAAAGGGCCATTGTGTGTGTGTGCGTATATATATATATATATATATATATATATATATATATATATATATACACACATATATCCCTTTTCCTTGCCCCGCCCCCATCTACTATGCAGATAACAACGCCATATATGAATTTTTGTTGCTCTCCCACTCGTCTGTTTTAAAACTGTTTCATTTTTTTCTCCTTAAAATATTGTTTTTCAGCACCGACAGCTGAAAAAAATAAAAATAAGCAAAGGAATATTACTGCTTTAAAACATGGCTGGGAATTAACAAAAACGTACACGCCCTAGACCGACTTCTTCACCCTCCTTGGGGGCAGATGCAGGTCCCCTCCCTGGTACCCTATGATAGAGCCAGAGCGGGCGGAAGGAGCTCCGCTTTATGCGCACACATGCGCAGACGAGTTCGTGCAGGAACAGTTACGGGGACGCCTGGGCCCCTGGTAGAGTGCACACAGGTGACCCCAGAGGACGACGGTCGGCTCAGGGAGTTTTACTCTGCCGTATCATGTAGGTGAGATTCACACAATAGGCGCTGGGCTTCAAACGCTGATCTGAAATACCCTTGGGGTCCGGTGCCTGAAGCAGGAGGTGCTGGGGCGCCAAGAGGGTCAGCAGAAGGAGCACACAGCTAACCGTGCAGGTGGACCGGCTGCTGCCCCCACGCTTGGGATCAGTGCTCCAGGACACGGGCAGTGTCTTCTGAATCAAGTGACAGTCCGACTATTTAGGGAATGTGAAAGTCAGACGAATTCTGAGTGATCAAAATGCCTTTAAAATACTTGATTTTTAATTGACAAACATTGTTATTTCTGGTACAACATGATATTCTGATATATGTCCATTATGCAATTCTAAATCAAGATGGTAAACATAACCCACTCCCTGAAGTACTTTTTCTGTGATGAAAACATTAAAACTCCGCGCTTAGCAGTTTTCAGGTGCGTCTCTGTGGGCATGGACGGGCGGGAGGGTGCTGCACAAAGTGAGATAAACCGAGACAAAAGAACCCTTACTGAACAGCGACCAGCCCGCGTGTACCTCGCTCTGGGTACCAGACACTTCCTGCTTTCCTTCAATGACACACGTGTGCACTTTATGTGCCCCCCTGCAGGGCTGACGCTGGTGCTTGTGCAGTAACCTGCCCCTCCACCTTCCCCGGGGCTTTTCCCCAGGGCCTAGGGCTTGGCACCAGAGCTCTCCTAATAAGTGCTTTGCTTTACAATGTGAACAGCATTAGTTTGCACACAGCCATATTCACATTCAGAATTCGCTTTTCTGGTAAAAAGAAAACTGACTGATCAGTAGATGGCAAGCTTGCTACACCTAAATGCTGAGGTTTGTTATTTTGTTGTTTCCTTTTCAAAACTTCATTGATATTTTATTCTAAAATGTTATGTAAATTTTGTTTAAACTGAGCATTGGTTTATGGTAAAACTGACCTATTAATATGGTTACTGATGTATGTATTTACAACACATTTCCGATCTTTAAAGATAGTGGATTAGGCAGAAGTAGAATTCCTAGTTCAGGTCTTCAAATGGCCTGTTTTTAACCAAATAGTGTTCCAGTTTCCATTCTCACTGAACTTCTCTTTCTGTTGCTGGCATGTGCACCCCAGTTCTGCTGCACAGAAGCCTTTGTCCTGAAGAAACCGCACATGGCTGCAGACCGGGTGGGAAGAGGGGTTTGCGGTGGCCGTCCTGTCCTTTTCACTCTGTGTCCCTCACTGCTTTAAAGGACTGCAGCCAACTACTAAGAAATAGCATCCTGAGATGATCATCTATAGGAAATCAACAAACAGGAACTCAAGAAAAGACAAGACACAATCAACTTCTTAACAAACACATTAAGGCACATTGATTAACTGGGAGGTATCTCTGCTGGGCCTGCTGGTACACACCTATAACCCCAGGCTGTGGCAGGGCAGTCATGAGTTCAAGGGCCACTTGGGCTGTATAGTGAAACCCTGGCAAGGCAAGGCAAGGCAAAGCAACGCAAACAAAACAAAACTCCTGAATATGCAGACATTCTAATCGACTGTGACCAGGAATGCATTTTTCAGCTTGAATTACGTTCTATCTGGTAAGACTTTTGACAGTTTGGTCTTTTGACCCAAAAGAAATTGTGACAATGGTAATACTAGTCTATCCTATAAAGACACTCAATTTACATTGAAGCCTCTGTCACAATAGAACAAGAAGGGGTAACAGTTTGTGAGACAAAAAGTCACAGCTGGAAAACAGCTGGCTAAAGAGAGCAGGAGGCATGTGCATGCTACCCTGGGCTGGATGAAGAGGAGATGCCTGGAGAGGGTCCGTGCCCTGCTTCTCTACCTACAGCCGCGCCAGAAGCAGGGCCGGGGCCTCAGCAATCAGAAGGCAGGCAGCCACACGGTGAGAGTCCAGGACCCCTGGCAGGGGGACGCTGGGCTTTGCACGGGCTCCCCTTTTCTCTTTGCATCTGTCTACGGCTCAGGGGGCTCCTCACCCTCACGCCTGGTGTCTGCACCCTCTGAGTTGGGACTTTGGGCCTTCTTAGATCAGAAGCCTTCAGATATGCTACTGTCCCTGGAGATTGATTTGGAGGGAAGGCCCAGCCTTGGCAGTCCTGTCTGCCACAATCAGTTAGCCAAGAAAAATCACTAAGACCAGACACCAAGGAGACCAGCTCAAGGAGAGGAAAATTGAATTGCTCTTCATAGAGGGAGATGTGTTAGAGATTTGTAGCCATCTGCAATCAGTCATAAGAAGTATGCAAAAATACAATTCAATGAGTTCCTCGCCTGGAGTAGAGAATTTCAACTTAATGCTTTCAGTAGGGGCTTTTTACGTAAAATGGACAAAAAGAACTGTTGGCCCTGCAGGGAGCTGAAGTCTTCACGCTGCAAAGCTGCTAGAGGGCCTGGCTGCTGGAAGGCTGGCTGGTGGCGGGCTGCTTTGCAGGACCTGTGTCTGGCGAAGATCACCAGTGTGCAGGTTCTCAGAATCAGACAGAAGCATCTTTGCATCCATCTCAGCCTGGTTTTCCACGATGGAACAGGAAAAGATCATTCTACTGCCAGCCTAATCCCGATACCTCCCTGGCTGTGGAAGTTTTTATCCACAAAATAAAATTAATGGAATGACTTGAAGTGTGCACACTGATGGTTTCATCGCAAACATGTTTCCGTCCGCCAGTTAATTTTAATAAGTATGCTTTTGATACAAGCTAGCTTGACGTCATCTATTTAGACTCTTGAAAAGTATGGGTTCTTTGGTGTTAGAAACTTCCATAATTCTCAGCTCAAAAATCAGTTACTCCAGAATGCGGGGACAGTTGACGATGGGGTGTGGTTTTGTGTGTTAATGATGTGTCTGGTTTCCGGGTTCCCCAGAGCCCCCAGGCCTGGCTTCGCAGAAAACCACTCTTCAGGGATCTTAGATTCTCGCACGCCCAGTGGGTGGGAGGGGGCCCAGGCAAGGCAGCGCTGTGGCGTGGCTGCACGCAGGGACGGAGCTCCAGGCACTTGCGCAGCCCACTTGGCACCAAGCAGGACCGGAAGTGGCCTGTGGCCCAGGTCCCGGGAGCTCCCACTGGGGGAAACCTGGGATGCGGTGTGTAGACGTCAAGTGTGTACTTGGGGTGACATTTACATGTTTCTAAATCTTTTTCTCCTGAGCCGAAGTTATCAATAACACCTGCCATAGCTAGGAAGAGTCACGTTCTTGTGCGATTCATTTTCTGAGAACATTGTCCTAAATACTGCTGGGAGCTGACGTGGTCCGCCTGCTCTTACTTGGCCGGCTGCCCACAGTCGTTCTCAGACACGGGAACGTGATGGTCCGCGACGGCAAAGCACAGACAAATGAATGTACTTTTCAAACACTGTCCAAGAGCAAATACTGCGAGACCCGGCGAGCTCATTGTGCGTGGCCTGACTCAGCGCGTGGGCCCAGGGACTCACAGGCCGCTCTGCTCCTGTGGGACAGAGCCTCTGCGGAGGGCCTGTGTGCTTGGAAAAGTCATTTTAGGCGCTTAGGACGCAACTGCGAGGCATGTGGTCCTCCTGACAAACCCTGAAGTGCGCCCTCCTCCAGGGTACGGTCTCCACATTTGAGATTCAAGTCTGGTTTTCAAGGAGGGAACCCCGGTTTGCAAATCAGTAGAGAAGAAAACCTCTCCTTGGGTGGACGTTTGCCTTGTACGTGCTGAGAACTCCAGGCAGCAAAGGATGAGCACAGGTCCCCCTTTGGTCTGGAAGAGCAGAGCTCACCAAATGCCTGGTCTGTGCCCAGCTGGGACAGATTCTGAAGCTCCCTTCTCCTCTGCCTGCACCGCGCAGGTAGTGAGGTGTTGGTGCAGCTTTGTCTTGTGTCCTGATGTGTGCCCCATCTGTGCCCTCTTTGGGCTTTTATGACAGTGCATTTTAGTCATTTTCTAGCCTCCTCAACTGGTTCACGGAGACTTGGTGTAATTAATTTCGCTATTTAACCTGCGCCAGTATCTTCTTATCTTTAAAATTTGGCTCAAGATATGTCTTCAACTTGCCATAAAATACGTAACATGAAGATCCCTATTGTATAAACTTGGAAATTTATGACCTAGTGATGAGGCACTAATTTGGGCGGGAGAACTCCCATGGTTTCCCAGCGATTGAGGAGTGTGGACATTAATCAGCAGCTGCTAAGCAATGGCAGTGCACTGGGCAGGGCTGAGATTTATGTGCACCATCTCATTTAGTCTCCTGTGCTTCACAGTGAGTCCACTGTAGTTATTACCCTAATTTCGCAGTTGAGGAAACAGACTCACAAGTGCCCCACTCAGGTAGCAAAGTTCAGATTAAGCTGCAACCTCTGGGCTAGAAACTTCCTTCCTTCTGTTCAGTTCCTGTCCTCTAGATGTTCTGAAGACCAGTCAGGGTCCTTCCCCAGGAACGTGGCCTTGCAGCTCACATGGAAACCTAACCATGGATTCCCCTTTCTTTGGAACTGAGCGACAAGTTTGGATCTGGGATCCTGGAGCAGGGACAAAGGACTTGCAGTTCGTGTGCACCCGACACGTAGAGCAAGAGGCAAGGGCCCTGAGGTCAGCTGTGAAGTTGGTTAGGGTTCCTGTGCAAACGGATATCTGAAGGAGACTTCATGCTCATTTCTCCTTTTCTTCTCATTTTGACAATTTTGAAGTTAATTCTAATTTTTAAAGTAGTTTCGTTTCTCCTGCATGATGGAAGCAGAGGAGAAAATTTTAATAAGAGCACGTTTTTAATTTGGATATATAAAAATAGAAATATAGCATGCAATACTCAGCTCTAATATGCATGATTATAAATAGTGAGAAAAACCTTGTTGCTATAGTAACTAGGGATTTCTTTTCATATCTCTCATTTTTTCTATCCCGGGTTGAGGTACAATGGCAATTGTCTAGGAGGTTTCCTTTCACAAAGGTTTTTCCTCAAGCCCTCAGCATCTCCATCTTGTGTAGCTCCACTACAGAGGTCTAGTGGGTACCGGAAGTGGCTTTGAGAGCTGTCAGCACTTGAAGATGTGTGGAGTACATGGCTGTGTATGAATTAGGTGCAGCACAGCACTACCTCAAAGGTTTTGCACTGCAAAAATATTGTTAGACTCCATGGGTTGGGGATTCCACCCCCCATGTGACAGTGCTGAGAGATGGGACTCAGGAGAGACGAGGCCATGAGGATTTCATCTTGGTGATGGGTTTCCCCATTCTCTTGTGCTGAGCCTCTCCCTGCTGTCTGTGCCCCATCCCTTTTTGCAGAGCATGAGGAGACTACCTGTTATGAGCACTCCGGACAGATGCTGGCCCCGATTGCTAACACTGGCCTCCAGGACCGTGAAAAATCAGTCTTCTTCAAGTCTTCTTCACGGACTCCTGCCTCAGGAGTCCCCTTGCAGCAGCACAGGAGAGAGGCAAGAAGAGATCAAAATAGATTGAAAGGTCTCCATGCAGTCAGTTGCCACTCCATCACATTCAGGGGACTGGGGACACCAAGGGTAAAGTGGCAGTCACACAAAGAAACACGGTAAAAAGTCAAAAATGTAGATAATCCTTCAAACATAAAGAAGCTGAAATCCTGTGCATTGAACTACACCTGGCACGCTTGCATTCTCTGTGAGGAATCAGCCTGGCACTGGGGAAGACATGACTGGAGCCGTCTTGTGGTCTGCTCCTGTGGTACCATTAATGCCCCAGTGATTTCCCTTCATCCTAAACACCACCAAGCGGCTGGGCAGGGCTCTGGGGGCCTCTGCAGGGAGGTTTGCGGGAGACCGCAGCCGCACAGCTGGCCTGTGGCTCTGTGCACAGGTGTGATCCTGCCTCTGCTTTCAGTGCAGGCTCTGTGGGAACCAGTTCCCCACAAGCAGGGCCCCACTGTGTCTCTGCACAGGCCTGCCGTTAGACCAGCAGGTACCTGGGAGGCGACTGCTGGGGGCCGCCCTGCAGCACTGTGGTGGGAAGCGGTGGGCACTGGCCAAAGTCCCCGGGGGGCTGAACAGTGGCGGCAGTCGCTGCCAAGCCTCCTGATTTCCCTGTTCACCTCCTCTAGGGATCAAAAGCACAAGAGGTCCTGTACCACATGGCGAGTGCCGGACACAGTGGACAGCGGTCCAGCGCCCCTGCTGGCTCAGATGCAGCAGCACCTCACTGGAGCTTCAGGACTGTCCACCTCCTGAGGTCCGTGGGAAGGAGGTGCTGCCATCTGCACCCCGTGTTGTCTGTCCGCAGCCAGAACTCAGCAGTGGGGTGCTCACAGAACCTGGGGCTCTTTCCACACAAGTCTGGGGCTTCTCAGGGGGGCCCCTGGGGCTGGAAGAACCACGTGCAGATGACCAGAGCCGGACTGTGGCCTGGCTCCCTGCAGTCTGTGCCCCCTCCCTGCAGTCTGACACCAGTGGCCCCCTCAGAGTGCCCCCAATCAACCAGAAACAGAGAGGCCCTCACTGTTCACTTTGGAATGGTAAAGTTAAAAAATACTTTTTACTTCTCATTTTCAATGAGAAAGAAAGTTCTTTGTCCTTTAATATGGAAAGGCAATATACAACTCTTAGTGGTTTTGCTTTAATCCTACAGAGAATTCAATTCCTAGGTCCTGATAAAAGTCTCTATTTCTAGTAAACTTGGGTGCAAAACTCCACTGGAAACCATTAACCTTGCCTGGAGCAGGCGTCTTCAAGGAAACAGGGGCCCTGGAAGGAAAGGTGATGGGTAATGATTGCACCTGGGCTCCGGGTCGCCTTCCCTTTAGGCTTTCAAGCTTGTAACAATAATGAGATCTGTGACACAGAAAATGTTCTGGAGAAAAGTAGCCTCCAATGTCACTGTTATTTCATATATGCAAAGACCAATAGCTTTCATGTTTTCTAATTTTGTCTCTTTTGTAAGTTTGTTTATTCCAAATTATGATTCTGTTCTGCAGATTAACAAAGACAAAAGGTATTTTAACTACCCCAGTCAACAGGAGACACTTTTGTACAATAGGTTTATATATAAAACACACGGCTCTTTTGTCATGTAAATTTTTTGTAAATATTTTAAAAGTTCTTGGCAATTAGAGAACAAAACAGAATACCCAAAGAAGTCATCTGTCTTGTCTGACCATCTGTGTGTCAAAGGGATGGAGAAGGAGAACCTGGAGCTAGCATTCACCTGCACAGGAACTGAAGTCTGCAGAAGCAGCCCTTGGCCAGGGCAGCGGAGATGGCCTCTTCAAAGCCGAGGAGGAAGGGCGTGTGTTCCTAGGAGGCTGAAAGACCCTAAATAGTCCCTGGATGTCAGTGTTTCTCAGCCACAGTCCTCCATCCGGTCCCCCTGAAGAGCATGCCTTTGTGTGAAAGTTATCTTCTTCAAGTGCAAACTTTCTTGCAAATATAAGCTAATAAATATATTGGTGAAGCTTTTAGTATCGGCTGGGTTGGCCAGGTTCGCGCTGCTCTGTGAAAGAAAGAAGCCAAGCATACAGTGCTTCCCTGAGTGTGCCACTCCTGCTGCAGGAGAACAAGAAGAGCGGAGTGGCCCTGCTGGTGAGCAGGTGGAATTAGTGTGCAAGTGGTGGGGGCTGTAAGCTCAGAACTGGACCGGGAGGAAGCGCAGGTCCCAGATCACCGGCACCCTGTGGCATTGGAAGCGGTGGAGGGGACAGGGCCGTGAGGACAAGGACACAGGTGGAGAGAGGGGAGCTTTGCAGAAGAGTCCCTGTGTGACACAGACCCTGAGTGAGCAGCGGGGAGAGGAGCAGGGCTCACCGTGGGACACCACGTGTGGGGAGTCCCCAGGAGGCCCGCGATTCCAGAGGCTGGAAGAAAATGCTAACGTGAAGGTCGAAGGAATGGGTAGACAGGTACCTGATAAGGATCAGGACCAGCCCAGGCAGACAGGAAAGATCCCTAGTCAGAGGCTCGGTTCGCCCAAGGGGAGAGCTGAGCCTCCCGGAGCCCTTCAGCCTTCTCCCCTGGATTTCTCTCCCAGCGAGCTAGCGCCTGGCTTCCCTTTCACTGCCGAGGCCAGGCCGCCGGCTCTGCCCTGCCTGATGGTCTGGAAAGCGGCTCCCTCACCACCCGCGTCACACTGTGCTGCTTCCCACGTCTCTCTTCCTCGCCTCACGACCGCACAGCCAGAACCAGGTTCACGTGGGACAAACCACACACGAGCTTGAAAGACGATTAAAGGGTCAGCCTGCCCCTGGAGCCCGGGCATGCTTGGGCTGCCAGAAAAGAGGCTTCCCAGAACTGTTCCAACTGCAACACTCACCCTGCCCAGGAGGGCACCCGTGATGACGGGGTCACACTCTGCGGCTCACACCTGGCTCACCAGCAGAGCCCTCCTCCCAAAAAAACAACCCTTAAAAACCCTTTCCCCAAGCCAAATGGCCGCTGTCTTGGTGCACCCAATAAAGCTTCTTTCTTGTGGCAGAATGTCTGGTCTGGCTTCGTGTGGGCTCCGGTCCGTGAATGATCAGATGTTCAAGTCCGCATTATTAGACCAAGCTAATCTTCCTCTTACATCACAGAGTCATTTACTTCAAACACATGTGAGAACGTGGCCTTCGTCAGTCTTCCCCGTTTCTCAAATTCCTAGTTCAGACTGCAGATGGCAGGCCTACAGTCTCCTTTGAGAAGCCTGCTAGCACCTGCTTAGGTGGGAGGTCTGCACCGGGAGGCTTGTTTGCAAACACGCACAGGTTAAGGGAAAAACAGTTAAAGAAAATAAGAACCTAAAATGAAATTGACATATTTGCCATTCCCTTCTTCCCGTCTTTACACACACACACACGCGCGTGTACGCATATGTACTTGCACAAACACAACTGCATACAGTGTGCACATATGCACTCACAAGTTCTGATTTGAGAGGGAGTTGATCACGAGAGCTCTGTCGTGTATATTTTCTAGGCACAAGCACATCATTTCACAACCCAGAAATACCAGAAAAATCAGGAAATTCAGCTATAATCTCAGCACTTCGGGAGGCTGAGGCAGGAGGGTGGCAATTCAAGCCCAGTCTGAGCAATTATTGATTTAGGGAGAAGCTGTCTCAACGACTAAAACAGGGACAGAGGTGGAGCTCAGTATATGGGCCCTGGCTCTGTCCCCAGTGCCACGCAGGGGCAGTCTCAGTGCAGTGTCTGCTCCTCCTTCTGCTTGTGGCTTGTCTGGGTCCTGGTGCTGAGGGCTGGGAGGGCTCTAAGGCACCTCCAACAGTCCCGCACTTTGCTTTCCACCAAACTGGAAACGCCCTGTGCTTTGTCTGTTTTTGCTTTGTTCTGATGGGAACATGTTGAGGATTACAGAGGGTGGTGTTTCTGAAGTTCCTCCCTCTGGGAGGCAGAGGACGCCTCCGGCAGGAGACCACTCTAGGTTCCGAGCTCTGGTCGTGGGCGCACATGGGAGGCACGTGAGGTCCCATCAGGGATAATGGGCAGGGCTTATTCTTGCTTTATTTTACTCTTTTGCCTTTTTGAGACAGGGTTTCACTGTGGAGTTCAGGCTGGCCTCAAACTCACAGTGACCCTCCTGCCTCCGCCTCCAGAGTGCTGGGATCAGAGACTTGCACCTCTATACCTGGGCTTAGTGTTATTTCTTTCTTCCTTTTTCTTTTTTAAATTTTAAATGTCTATTGAATAAAAACTGTACATTCACTTCATGGTGATAAAATCAAAACATTGTTTACAAGAGTATGAAAATATAGTGATAAATCTAGGTGTGATTTCTTAGGGTGACATCAGTATAGAGTGACCACAGCCACCTTTCCTGAATGCAGAGCTTGTGGAGAGGTAATTAGCGGCGGTGTGAACATCTTGTCGTCCAGCTTTCGCCCCTTATTTTAAGACTGCATTGGCTGTCTTCCAGAGCCGTCATGCTTTTATATTTATTAAATTATTTCATTTTCCACCCACGTCTATCATACGGGACCCTGGTTTATATTGCAGTCTTACATTTTATGTCTGTTTTATGAGAAAATGCTGCTCATGGCTGTTATTGATTTTGTATATTCATAGCTCACAGCTGTGAGCAATGGGAACTGTGCAAAGCTGCCCATGTGAATTTTTGCTGCATTCCTGGGTCCCTGGGGTTTCCTAATTATTCCGCAAAGTTGTTGAAAGTCTGCTTCCTTCTCCTCCTTCACCCAGCTTGAGTCAGTTCTTCCTCCCAGGAGCTCTCAGTCTTTTAGTAGTGAGACTGGAGACCTGAGCGGGTCTGTCGGTGTGGTGGTTTGGTTCTAGGTGGCCCTAAGGGAGATGTGCGCATTTTCCACGTCGACCTCCGCCAGTCAGTTGGTCTCTCACGTGTCTGTCTATGTCTGTCTGTCTGTCTACCATCTATTGCAGTATCTATCAGTCTATCTGCAGAATAGCTATCTGTCCCTCAGGCTGTCTATCTAATTACCATTGTCACTGGAATATATACTGATAAACCCAATTCTGATTTCATTGCAATCCTGCAGGGTAAAAATCCTAGGCTGCCCTTTTTCTATATTAGTCCCAATTTCCCACCAGAAATAATTTAAAAACAAACAAATAAATAAAAACCAGCTGCTTCTCATGCTCTTCCCTGAAATTACTGGAGATCTGTGGTCTCAAACCTGGCACATAAAGGTCCACTTTTGGAACTTCTGAACCACATCACTGGGAAGGTAGGGTGAGGGCATGCGTGGCCCATTGGTCCTGCCCCCGGAAGGTGCCCCTCTGCGTGCCTGGGCTGAGAGGTGCCAGGCACCCGGCCTTGTCACAGGCCCTGCTGCCTGGGCTGAGCAGACACTGTGAAACCAGAGGCCGCCACATCTTGCCTGCAGGGAGGTAAAACCCAGCCCCTTAGCAGGTCTTGAGGGCTCCATATGGTGCTACCTTCTTTCATTTCAAAGAATTCCTTTCCAGTATTTTGGATTCATACCTGTTCTTGTCTTTTGCCCATTTTCTGGCTGGATTATTTATGCACTTTTATACTGATTTTCCGGATATTTTAAAGTGCAGTCTGCATTCAATGTCTTTGTCAGGATGTGAGACATCCTAACATCTCCCAGCCTACAACCTTCACTGTTATTCCCCTCAGGCTCACTCACAAAGAAGAGATCTGACAAGATCCAGCTCATCAATTTTTTTTTAATTTTATGATTTGATAATGTAAATTCATCTCCTAGACCTGAAGATGTTCTTGTGGATTTTTTTAGTTCACATATCATTATGTGATTTATTGTGAGTTATCTTTCTGTAAGGTTTGTACCTAGTGATTTTTGATGGGATGCTGGAGGTCGTGGATTTGACCTTGGTGGGTGTTAAATCCTGTAGGTTTCTCTATGCGGTCTCAGGCCCTGCTCTTGAGCCCCATGAGCTGCCCTCCCAGCTCTGATTACTTCAGGCGCTGCTCTGACCTTTTCTGCGCACACTGTGCTGTCTGAGGCTCATTTCTCCTCTGTAAGAATGATGAGCTGCTTCACCCATGGCTGCAGTCTGCACCCTGCTGAGCCTTGTGGTGCAGGCCTGTTGGCTCCGGTCCTCTCAGGGCCTTGCTGTGGCAGGTGCCTGACCAAGGGCGTAGGGCAGGTGGAGGGTGCCGCTGCACCGGCAGGGTTGTCCCGAGCCCCCCATACTTCCCTCTGCCCCACACTCTCGGCCCAGCCTCTGCACCGTGAGCTGTCAGAGGCAGGGCCCACCCTGCGCCTCTGCTCCTGTCTCCAGTTCCGTCTTCTTTCTGGTGGCAGCCACTTTTGTCTTGTCACTGAGTCTTGTCCGGATGTTATGTTGGTGCTCCGTCCCAAGCTTTAAATTCCCCACTGTGTTTGAAAAGTCACTGTTGTTTCTAAACACCAGGGCACTTTTGCTTTCTGTGTTTACTCAAACTCACACCATACAAACTAGTCCTGAAGCTAATTTATCACCCTGCTCTCAGATTGCAGCCCAGGGGCCTTTAAAACTTGATACTTGGACGGGGGATTTAGCTCAGTGGCTCAAGTGCTTGCCTGCTAAGTGCAAGGTTGTGAGTTCTATCCCCGGTACCAAAACGAAAACAAAACCTGAATGCTTTCTGCTAATGTCTTTTTCAAATTCCAGCTTTATTTTTTAAATTTAATTTACCTTTTATACTTCTAGGCTATTACAGTTTTCTTTTGGATGAACCTACTTTTATTTAGTTAAACTATACTTCACAGCAGTACTTGTCTACAGCATTCAGTTCAGTGTCTAGGTGTAAATTTTTTATTTTATGGGAAAAGGTAAGATAAAATTTGATAACAAAATAATAGGAGAATAGCAACAGTTAATATGTTGCATGATGTTATCTTTAAATTAGTTGCTCAGAGTACAAGACATGGACATAAAATTTTCCCAATCAGTGTTAGTTATATAAACCTTGTTTTTTAATGAGCTAAGAGACACTAACGGTATAACTGAGTCTGGTTTTCTCCCTTGTTCCTATTGTCCTTTCCCCTTTCACCCCTCCTCATTCCTTTTCTTTTTGAACAATTTCTTCCTATTTCACAATATCTATTATATATTTTAGACCTTATTTACTCTTTCAGTTTCTCACACAAGGGAGACAATACGATGTTTACACATGTGAGTCTGATTTTTTTCACTTATTCATCCCAGGAATGCAGGGATGGTTCAACATACCCAAATCAATAAATGTAATACACATGTCAATAGAGCCAAAGACAAATATCACATGATCATCTCAATGGATGCAGAAAATTTTTGACAAATTCCAACACTCATTCATGATAAAAATCCTACAAAAAATCAGAATTGATAGTTTTATCTCAACCTGATAGAAGCCATTTAGACAGACAAATAGTCAACAGCATAATAAATGGGCAAAAACTGAAAGCTTTCCCTCCATGTGTAATATGTATCAGTATACTATGTAAATTTTTTTCTCACCGTCTCCTACACCTCTGTACTCTGTCTTCTCCTCCCCCGCTTATTACTCTTATATTCATCTTCACTTCTGTGATTTTCCTTAGATTATAACCCCCGCACACTTCTATATCGACACCAAGGAAGTTTGCTTGTCCTTGAGTATTTTCCTCGCGTGGGCTCTGAATGACGTCTTTGCTACTGCACATCAAATGTTTACTTCTAACCCTTGAGAGTTTAATGATATCCCGGCCGTGGGATCATCCAGCATCGCATCCCCTCTCTCGGTGCCCTCCGAGTTCTACTGCACTGCTTTCCAGCTTCTGGCATTGCAGACCGCAGGTTGGATGCCTGCCAGACTCGCCCTGTCCTTTCTAAATGACTGGTGTTCGTGTTTGCAAACACAAAGGCTTTCATATGTTCTCTCGTAGCTCTTATCAAGGTTCACATTCTGAAGTTTGCAACCACCAAACGTAAGCCACCTTCCTGTTAGACACTTCCTTTTCATCGTATGTTAGTTGCTTTTTGTCATTCCACTTTCTCCTTTTAGAACTTCTATTGCTTTCATACTAAGTTTTTGAGGACTGTCATCAATTTCTACTCTGTGTTTCCCACATAACTTGCATGTAACTGTAATTTTGTGGCCTGAGTTTGAAGAGATTACCTGTGTTTAATTCCTTAATTGTAACTGAATAACTCACTGTGATATAAGCAGTGATTTTTTTTTTATATTTTTTCTTTTGATGTACCTTAGTATATCTTCTAATTACAATCCAGATAATTAGGTTGGAAAATTATTTTGGATATAGAAACTGTTTGCCTGTGTGTATGCTTGTGTGTATCTGTCTGTCTGTGTATATGTGTGTGTTTTTGTGTTGCATATGTGCGTATGTTTGTGTTTGTGTGTTTATGTGTGTATTCATGTGTATATGTGTGTCTGTGTGTATCAGTGTGCATGTGCGTATGTGTTTGTGTATGTTTGTGTGTGTGTTTCTGTGTGTATGCTTGTGGGTCTGTGCACGTATGTGTCTGTGTGTGTGTCTGTGTGTGTGTGTCTGTGTGTGTATGTCTATATGTATATGTGTCTGTGTGTGTGTTTGTGTGCATATCTGTATGTATGTGTGTCTTTGTCTCTGTGTGTGTGTCTGTGTATGTATGTGTATCTGTGCATGTATATGTGTGTCTTTGTCTGTGTGTGTATATTTTTGTATGTGTATATCTGTGTGTGTCTGTGTATATGTGTGTGTGTCTGTATATGTGTATATGTGAGTCTGTGTATGTGTGTGTACATGTGTCTTTGTGTATATGTGTGTGTCTGTGTATATACGTGTATGTGTCTGTGTGTGTCTGTGTGTGTCTGCGTGTATATGTCTGTGTATCTGTGTGTGTGTCTGTGTGTGTCTGTGTATATGTGAGTCTGTGTCTGTGTATATGTGAGTCTGTGTATGTGTATATGTGTCTGTGTGTATGTCTGTGTATTTGTGTGTATGTCTGTGTGTCTGTGTGTGTGTGAGTCTGTGTGTGTGTATATGTGTCTGTGTGTATGTCTGTGTATCTGTGTGTGTGTCTGTGTGT
>PVJX010011547.1:0-12997 GCA_004027295.1 Dolichotis patagonum | reverse complement strand
GTCTGTGTGTGTGTGAGTCTGTGTGTGTGTATATGTCTGTGTGTATGTCTGTGTCTGTGTGTGAGTCTGTGTGTGTGTATATGTGTCTGTGTGTATGTCTGTGTATCTGTGTGTGTGTCTGTGTGTGTCTGTGTATATGTGAGTCTGTGTATGTGTATATGTGAGTCTGTGTATGTGTATATGTGTCTGTGTGTATGTCTGTGAATCTGTGTGTGTGTCTGTGTGTATATGTGAGTCTGTGTATGTGTATATGTGTCTGTGTGTGTACATGTGTCTGTGTGTGTCGTGCTGTCACCAGATCCCCATGCAGTGCTCCTGTGGTTTCTTCTCTCTTTGCTGATGATGTTGTCTGTTCCTGCCGGGTGTGTTACCAACGGTGCCATTGGAATACAATTTTCTGCCCATCTGTTGCCCTCTCGTGTGTTGCTGAGCTCAGGGAGAGACACTGTCGTTGACCCTGCGCTCATCTCAGCCTCTGCTGGTTTGAAGTCGCAGAGCTGGGTGGGGACAGTGCCTGGTCCTGGCTACAGAACCCTGTGCACAGGGTGAGACCATTTTCACCAAGATACACTGCCCTCCACCAGGTCCATGCCCAGCCGCACGGATGCTGAGGCGCATGAGCTCTGCAAGCAGCTCCTGCTGGGTCCTTTCTCTGCTAGTTCAAGAGCACATGTATTTTACTAAATTTTAAGGATTCGATTGACAAATCCACAGATATTCAAGGCACATTGTGTGATGATTATACCAAGTTGATCACACTTCACCCCCACCCCTGCGCAGTGCCTGAGCTCCCAGCCTGGTTCATCTCAACTGGAAGTTTGCAGTCTTTGGACAAAGTCTCCACAGTTCCCCAAACCGTGGTTCCCACCGCTGGCCCTGGCTCTTTCCTGATTTTCCCTAACTCACAGTCAGCCTGTGAGTGGGATCCTGAGGGGCTTCCCTCTCTTCTAACTGTTCATCCAGCTTCTTGAAAATGCTAGGCTTTCTTTCTTTTTTAATGACTAATTGACAGTCCGTTTGCTTTTGTTCCTAGTATAAATGGCATTTTTTAAACTTGAAGTTCAGTTTTCATTGCTGGCGTGAAGTACAGTAGATGTGTGTTTGTTGACGTGGCATCCTGTGATCACTCTAAACTTACTAGGTCTGCTGGTAGTGTTTTGTAGACTTTAAAAAATTCTTGTAGAAAATCACGTTGTCAGAAAGAGACAATTTTATTTCTCTTAGGTGAAAATATTCAGTATGACATAAGCTCTAGCTTTTTATAGTTGCTATTTACCAAGGAAGGAAATTGTATTTTTGACTTATGGACACTTTTTAATCATAAAGAGACATCTGACTTTGTCAACAGTTTCATGCAGCTCTTCAGTTATATAATTTTCCGTCTTTAATCTGTTAGTGCAATGGATCCCATGGTTAGATATTTAAATGTCAGCTGGACACGGGGGCACATGTCTGTGATGCGGGCTGATGTAGGAGCATCAAGAGTTCACCAGCAACCTGGGCCACACGGTGAGTTAAGGCCAGCGTATGCTGCGTGGTGAGAACCTATCTTAGAAACCAGTCCTCTCTCCAAAAAGGAATTCGCATGTTAAAACACACTTGAATTCCTGGTGTAATTCCCAGGTTGTTACAATCTGCTATCCTATTCCTTTATACACTGAGGTTAGATTTTGTTAAGGAGAGCTGCTCACGGCAAGGCCATCAGGAAGCAGAGAAAGAAGGGGGAGCCCGGGAGGGAGACGCACCTTCCAGACCGCACCCCAGCCACTGCCTCTTCTCACCAGCTCTGTGGACCCCAAGATTCAGTCACCTTCCAAATACTTGAGGCTACGCGGCCCTTCCGATCTAAACCTTGATGCCTGGCTGGACAGGAATTCTTTCCTTTTATCCCCCCTTTTAAAAAATCTCTCTTCTTCACTTCCGCCTCAGTTGTTAGAGGCTTTTTTTTTTTTTTTTTTTTTTTTTTTTTGTCAGTCATTTTCTAAAAGTCTTTTGCTGGGAAATGGCTCTTGCAATGCCAGCTCTTTATCTGTTTACTTATTTTGTTTTGTTTTTCTCTATGGACCTTTATTTTTTTTATTTTTTAATCTTTGTGGAACTTTAAACATGCGGCTTAGCTGTGCTTTGCTTGAAGGGCTCTGAGGAGTCTGTGGGCCTTCTGCTGTCCTCTGCCGGGAGTACAGAGGGCTGTTGCTCGGAGCTCAGCTCCCTGTGAGCCCCGACATCGGCGCCTGCAGATCAAGGCGAAGCCCCTCGTGAGGCAGAGCCCCAGCACACATCTGCGGAACAAAGCAGAGACCGGGTTCAGTCAGCACGCGATGGACTTCCCTCTGCTTCGTGTCTTGCAAAAGGCAACGGAAATGCCGTGTTGCTAACCACGGGGACTCTTCTCCTTTTGTTTCCCTTTTCCTGTCTAACCCGGAAGCTAACTTGGAAATGACCCTTTGCTTCTTTGTTCTTTGTTTCTGCTGTACGCTTGGAAACAACCAGCTCTTTTCTTGTTTTTGTTTTACACATCACTTCTCTGTCAGCCTACTAAAACACTTTTTCTGTTTACTGGAATAAGGTTTGACTAGATTCTACAATAGAAAATAAAGGCAGACACAGTCGTTAAACTAAATTTGTTGTAATTTGGCTTTTGGCATTCTTGAATATAAATTTTCCTTGTTGTTTTCAAGTCTTCTACATCAGTTCCGAAATGCATGTCATATCCAAATCTGCTTCTGCTGATTTCTCCCTCCCTTGGGAGTGTTGTTCTTTCTACCCTTTTCATTCCCCTGGTAATTTTAGTTGAAAGCCACGCACTTGTCAGGGACAATGATGACAGCTGTAAGGGACTTTTATGCCTGTACCTGTCCACTAATTTTCTGTGCTAGGCCCTCTGCATAGGGCTGCTATCAATCTGCGAGCCGGTGTGCTCGCGGTTGGTTGTTATGGTAACTCACAGTACTACCCAAGTTCCCAACGCCTGTGGCAGTAACTTGGATCCAGAAGGGTGGCACACAGAGCCAGGTCCTGCTGGACTCTGAGTCTGGGGTCCTCATTCATGTGGGACATTACCCAGTGCTGCTCCTCCCTGTCCCCTCAGCTCCTCTTCCGGTAGGACACCAGCTACTTGTTAATCACACCTATGAAAGGAAACACTAAGGAGAGGCTTAACTCTGCCTGCTGAAAACAAAGGAGACGTCTCCTTTCTCTCAGAGCACTGCATTTAGAGAGCTTGTCACAGTGTGTGTACTTTCTCCTCTCTTTGAAATGCATATGACTCCTTCTGCATATTAGGCAGGCTTTGCCAGCCTGGAGACCCAGCACTCTCTCCTCTGAAGACCCCAGAGCCCTCTCTTTGAAGTGGAAACACCACGAAGGTGTCTTCATTTCTGTGAGTGTGGGAGCCTAAATTTGTGGGCATCTGGCTCCAAGGTGCAAAGCTGCTGCCTTTTCAAACTGTCAGCTTTGTATAAACCAGGCTCCTGGCTTCAGCAATGACGAAGCAGGAAGCTGTGAACCAAAAGGAGGAAGTTATGACAGTTTTATTGGAAATGATAACATAAGGATTGGGGCCACTGGCAGAAAAAAGAATAAAATAGGCCTTCTTTAAGCTTTATTAAGGAAAGTAATAGGAAATCTTACCAAGGGCAGCTTTTGTTTCTGCAGTGAGACTCCAGCAATTAGAAAGACAATGGTAAGTAAAGAAGAAGAGATCTGGAGGTGCTAAGTGCCACAATTAACATATAAATTAGCAGGAAGACTCCACAGGCAAAACAGAGATGCAGCCGGGAATGGGAAAGGCCAGAGTAACCAGGCCCTTCCTGGATAAAACACAAAGGAGACCGAAGGCCTCTTATTCGGTATATGAAAGACACACACACACACTCGCACGTGTATACGCGTATGTACATTCCTGCTTGAGAATCACTAAACCCACACCAGCTCCACAGGCAGCCTGCACTTCACCCCTGACCCTAAGCTGCCCCTCCACGAGCCCTCCCACACTTACCCATCATGAAAGGGAGGGGGGAATCAGGCAGCCAGGCAGAATGTGGACAGAGGTGCCCGGCACGGGTGGCAGAAGCCAGAGCCACTCAGATGGCAGCCACTCCTAGGTGCCCACGTGGGGATGGAGAGATGGCTGCTCCTAAATAAAAAGGAGCTGAGGCGGGAAGCTCTGCTGTCCTTCTGATGCCCGACTCCTCCAGAGCCCTCATCTTCCTCTTTCCTCCAGCCTTTCCCAGATGAACTGTCTTCCTTCATTTTAAATTCTGCTTCTTTAATGCAGTACTGACCCCGTAGGTTCCCAGCAGCTGTGTGATCCCTCAGGGCAGTGGTGTGGGCCGGTGCACACCCCAAACAAGGAAGGAAAGCTCCAGATAGAAGTCTGTCACCAGGGGGTTGTAAGTGCAGAATCTACACTGGGGCCCTTCCCTACTCAGTGGGGACAAGCAGAGTACGGGCCAGATCCTTTTAAAGGAAATGACTTTAAGAGAGTTTGAGAGAAAACTGGTTATCTTACATTTCTAATGTTTTTTGAGGTCCAGTGGGTGAGGAGCTAATTTAGTGTACTCAGATAAGGGGCTTGTTCTTGTAAGGAAGAGTCTTTGTCTATTTTTATTCTAACCTTTTATTTTTTATTTTTTGTTTTTGTGAGTTTTTCTTTCCTTTCTCTCCCTCCCTCTCCCTCTGCAGAGTAGACTCATCCCTAGATGCCCTTTCTCTCTGTGGGTGCCATTCTTCCTTCCATCGTGGGCTAGCTGGTGCCTTGTGACTTTGATATAGGAGAATGAATCTACTGATCTACTATGTCCAAGAGTTCGTGTTCTCTAAAATCGAAGAGTGAATTTTAGGAACAAAGGAGGTGAAGAGTAGAGTATATTTATTGAGAGAAAGCTTCTGTCTGGAGAGAGACAGAAGGGGTCCCGAGAGGGTTGCCCAGGACTCTCTTTTCCAGGGACTTTTATAGAGTAAAACCATGGGTTCAAGGTGGGGGAAGACTGGGAACTCACAAGGCAGATGGACATAAGGTGGAACAGAACTATAGTTAGCCAGTAAGATCAATGGTTCATAAAAATTGATTACATTAGGGATAAACGGGGAAGCCAGTCACGTAGGAAGCGGGTATTCTTACAGAGCAGTGACTCCTTCCTAGGGGCATGGGAACTACTTAGGGTATCAATCCTCAGGATATGGGTGCATTTGTATGGTCTTTTGTCTTGAGGCCTGGCCCACAGCAGGAGGCGTCAGCTTTGCCCAGTTTCCAGGTGTCAGCACTGGCTCTATTGAGGACCCAATTCTATTCTATCTTGCTGCCTACAATATTTCTGACTAACTCGGCTGCCTGCTCCAACTTGACTGTGCAATGGCTTTGAAATAGACCCAGCACCACACACGCCTGCCTGGCAAGTGCAAGTGCAAGGTCCTGAGTTTGATTCCTGGTATGGAAACAAACAGACAAATAAATAAAATAGACCTGGACTCTGAGGTTGGTCTGGAGCTAATGCTTCTGTCCTGTGAGTGATGCACCCAGCTCTTCATGCTCTGAAGTGGGTGGTGGGAACGTTGCTTCCCGTTCTCACTTTTAGCATTAAAAAATGAGGTAAAAGCAGAAAAGTGACTGTTAGGTTTTCAGTGCAATAAGCAAGAAGATATAAAATAAATATAGCTTTCATTCCAAGAACGTGGAGAGAAGTCCTTGACTATAGACAGCCTGGCATTCTCTGACCGGTGCCTGCGGCATAGGGTATGCATATAACCTTTGACCGGGGGTGGTGCTTAGGGGCATTGATGAGGCACAAGTTACTGGTTGGGACCCCTTTTAGCGCCACTGGGAAAGGAAGTCACAGGGGAACCAGGAGGTGCCCTCAAGGTAAACACGCTGTTTGGTCCCGCCTCCCACCGCAGTTTATTTTAAGGCAAATCTCTTTCAGCGAGGAAGCAGCCCCAGGTCTTGTCAGAGACCACGGATGTAGTTAGTGCCCTGTTTCATGAAGGTTGATTTTAAGTCATATTATTTTTCTGTCAAATTCACTTAAGATTTAATATGTTTTTGGTTTTCTTGAAGAGTAGCTTAACATTTGGGTTTTTTTGGAGTAGATGATTATAACTACAAAACACAGCTGGTTGTTGGTAGCTCAGAGTTTTCTTCACCGTGTTTCTTGTTGGGGAAAGAAGGCATGAGAGTCAGGAAAGGCGCTGTTCAGTTAGACCAGCCGCCTCTCCGCTGAGGCTGGAACGCCAATAATTCCATTGATTCCATGCTTAAGGATTGCAGAGGCTTTTAGACCTCAGGCCTGACTGTCCTTTGTTGTGACGTCCTTTCTTCCTAAACATCTTAGATAACTAATTGCACAGCACACAACGTGGGGGCCTTGTGGACTCTGTCTCTCACAGCAGGCGCTGTGTAAAGCATGATTTCTACCTCGGGTTCAAAGGGTCTTGCGAGCTGCTGTTTGGAGGGCAAGAGACCAGCCCTTGCCACCCCTGGCAGGCTGGGTGCCATCACCTTCGGGAAGGGGTGATCAGGCCGTGGGGCTGCACGTGCGGAGCATGGGTCCTGGCACCTTAGTCGCAGGTCTGTGGAGCTGAGCTACTGCCAAAGGGTTTGGCTCTGCTCCAGACACTGCGCAGAGAGCACCCTGTCTCGTCCTTGTCCTCATGGTGGGTGAGCGAGACACTGCGCAGAGAGCACCCTGTCTCGTCCCTGTCCTCATGGTGGGTGAGCGAGACACTGCGCAGAGAGCACCCTGTCTCGTCCTTGTCCTCATGGTGGGTGAGCGGCCCTGCTCCAGGGCCTTCCTCTGTGAAACGGCAGCTCTGCCTTCTGACATCTCTCTCCGTTCTGCCCCCTCGGCAGGCCCGAGTTGCAGCACACACAGTGGTCCTCAGAGGTCACTTGCGGGTGGAGGGCCACCCCCCTCCCTGCTCAGCTCCCCTCCTGAGCCGCAGACCCTGCCCGCCCTGGAGGGTTTCTTTCCATTGTCTCTCTTAACTTGCCCACCAGGGTGACTATTTCCATGACTGTCCTGAAGCCAGGCTCCTGGAAGCTATGAACATTATTAAGCTCATTTTGCCTCCAGGCAACCTCTGTTTCCCAAGATGTTCCCGCAGTATCAGCCGCGCTTCCTCTTTGGAAAAGTCCCTTCCTGTTTCCTCTTACACCCTACTCGTCGGGAACTCTGGGTCTCTTCACCCACGCCAGTCACAGGCCCTGCCCGAGGCCTCACCCCACGCTCCCCGCAGCTCCGGGGCTCTTGTATCCCAGGGGCTCCTGGAGGACTCCATGGGGCTCCACCCTGGTTCCCTGTTCACACCCAAGGGTACAACTGTGGCCCCAGAGGACTCAGCTCGGAATCAGTCACACAGCCAGAATCCTACACGTCTTTCAGCATTTTCTTTAAAATTCTCCATATTAATCCAGACTCTAAATTTCTACCCTCAAAATTCTTTCTGGGGGCTGGGGATTTAGCTCAGCGGCATAAGCGCCTGCCTTGCAAGCAGGCAGTCGTGAGTTCGATCCCTGGTACCGATAAAAAAACAAAAACAAACAAAAAGATAAAAATAAAAAATAAAATTCTTTCTGAAACTGTGGTCATCAAAATCTCTCCGATGAGGGTAATTACAGCACACCTCTGTGCGCCTGCGCAGCTCTCCTGTCTCTGTCTCTGCCGATAGCCACCCTAGATTCGCTTTGGCTAAGCGGCAGTTACTGTGCTGGGTTCTCAACAGATGTGCTTTGAAGTCTTCGTGTCTGACTGCATTTAAGACCAAGTATTCTACTCCTGTGGTTTCTACCTCAGTACCTTGCTCATTTTATGTATAAAACTTCATATCCATTACAAAACATCTTTTTATTACTGTTAATTCCTGCCTTTGCAGGAAGTTACCTCCACTCTAAGCCCTTTCTACCCTTATAAACTGTCATTTTGTTAAATTTTTATATGTAAATTCATTTTGTTTCACAAAAAAACCCCAAAATTTTTAGTTCCCAGAAGGCAAAGCTATTAATGCGAATTGATTTACTGTATGCAATTTGAATTTTCTTCCATGTGCTAAAGAACATGGGGAATACTATGATAAATTATTTATTATTCATATTTCTAGGAAATTGGAAATTATCCTTTGCCAGTTTAGCCAGCGTAGAACGTGGCAGCTTCTCATTTGTGAATGTGGCTGCTGATCGGATTGCTGTGTAAGGTGTGTTGATTTTTACATATTCCGCGCCGAGGCCCAAGCAAAGGTTTCCTTCTCTGGGTGAGAACTTCACTGATGACTTCTGCTGACTGGAAAGTTTGTTATTCCAGGTATTTTACCTATGTATCTCATGAATTCTCACTCGTATTTCTTATTTTAAATATAAATTTACTAGCCCAGATTACAACAAGTATACAAAAGAAAAACTAATAACAGTTCTATTCATTTATTTTTTGTTGTACAAAACACCCATGTTATATATTTGTCCCAATAAAAAAAGACACATAAAGATTTCCATGACTCTTTATGATTCTAATAAGTGTACATCAGCTTTCTCTGACAATTTTACACATGCACATACCCCCCCACACACATATGCACACGTTATGGCTGGTGTCTACATGTCCCCCAGAAGGCTCACGCAGTCACAGACGCGGTTTTTTGGAAGAGGGTGGATCCAGGTTGTGGGGTGCTCGGGTTAAGTGTGGGATGCTGGGTTTAAGGGTGCACGATTACTAAATCAGTCCACTGATTGGTCTGGCACAGTTCTGGGTGCGGATGGTGGAAGGCCTGGGTGTGGGTGACCTCACCCACAGACGGGTCACCTGGATAGGATCAAAGGAGAGGTGGGCTGAGGCTGCCTCACTGTTTGCTGCCTTCTGCCTGCCCTCTCACACTGTCTTAGTTACTTTTTACTCATCGCTGAGACAAAATACCTGATGCCCAAAGTTGGGAAAGGAAAAGTTTATTTCTTACAGTGTTTGGAGGTTTCAGTCCATACTCAGTTGGCTCCAAGGCAGGGTGGCATGGCAGGGCCGCAGTTCATGGTGGAAACCTGCGAGAGAGAGATACACCTTCTTCCTGCCATAACGTCACATCCTGGCTCCACCCCCTAGGAGGGTGTAGCACTGACACCATCAATCCAAGCACTAGACAATGAACCAGTCACAAATGTACAATGCAAATACATGAGGCCTGGGGGCCGCCTACATAAACCATGACATTCCACCCCTGGCCTCCAGAGACTCATGTATTACCTTTATACAAAAAGACATTTTGGAGATTTCCATCTCCAAAAGTTGCCAAAGTCCTAATATTTTCAGTGTTGCTGAGAAGTCCAAGTCCCAAGTCTCCTCCAGTATCTATGGCAAACTCTTAACTGTAACCCCCTGTACAAGTGAAACAAGATTAAACATTTCTGAAATGCAAAGGCACAAAATAAACATCACCATTCCAAAAGTTACAAACAGGGGAATATAAAGCATTGGGAACAGAGCAAGTCCAACATCCAACAGGGCGAACATTAAGTCCTAGAGTTCCATGCTCAGCATTTGAAGCAATCTGGTTGCAAACTCCAAAAGGCTTGGGTGATTCCACCCTCACGACACTTCCAGGGATTTTAGCTCCTGCAGCTTTTCTCTTAAACCTCTGCTCGGTTTTTGCAGCTTTCCTTGGATGATCCATGTTCCTGGCTTTTCCAAACTTCTGGGGTCTCCACTGCACCTTTGGCTTCACCCTTACATCTTTACATATTGCCCTCTCAGGGGCATACTGCTTGGCTTCCCAGGCCCTTTGCAATTGAGGTGGAAGCCTTCTTACCCTCAGAATTTGTGCATTTTCCTTGCACCTAAAATCAGCACCATGTGGATGCTGCCAAGGTCTGCTGCCAGCTGGAGCAGTAGCCAGACTTTTCTCTCTCTTGGCTGTAGGGGTCGATTGCCTAGATCACTGGACTCTGTGAACCCGAATGAGAAGAAAAGCTTTTCTATGTTGCTTCCATTCTGGAACCTCATGTGGCTGCCGCCATTCTGGAACCTCATGTGGCCTCCCGTACCATTCTAGAGTATGGTGCTCTGAAGCTTTCTCATCTGAGAAAATTCTTTCACCTTTGCAGTTTGGAGGCTGCAAAAGGTGAAGACCCACTGCTTTCTGGGATGCCCGGTGGCCATCTTTCTTATCTCTCTGTTCCTTCTCAGCAATGTAAGTCTCGGCACTATCTTTACAATCCACAGCTTTACTAGAGCTTTCCTTCTGGCCAAACTCACAGTGTTTTAAATTATCCTGCTGGGCTCTTTGTTCTTGATTTGCAACATAGATCTGGCTAAAAGCCCCCAACAATAGCCATGCCACAGCCTCAATGTTTGACTGCCTTGAAATTTCCTTTGCCAGATTAATCAGTCCATTACCCTTAATCTCAGTCTCAGGCAAAGTCTCTGGGCATGAGCAAAATGCAGACAAACTTTCTGCCAAGCCATAACATACAACATAGGGAGTCCAACAACCAATGCAGTCCTCCTTCCCAGCAGAACCCTCACAAGCCTGGTCTTTACTATCAGGCTTTCTATCAGCCTTCTGGTCTCTTGAGCTCTGACCATAATCTCCTCTATAGATAAGCCTAAACTGCTCCAGCTCTATGCATCCAGGCGACAAGTCTGAGCCTTTCCAAACTCTTCTCACAAGCCATTTCCAAAGCCTCTCAAAAAACATGGTCAGGTATAGTCACAGCAATGACCCCACTCTCGGTACCAAATTCTGTCTTAGTTACTTTTTACTCATCACTGAGACAAAATACTTGATGCCCAAAGTTGGGAAAGGAAAGGTTTATTTCTTACAGTTTTTGGAGGTTTCAGTCCATACTCAGTTGGCCCCAAGGCAGGGTGGCATGGCAGGGCTGCAGTTCATGGCAGCTACAAACAGCAAGAGGAAACTGGCAAGAGAGAGACACACCTTCTTCCTGCCATTACATCACATCCTGGCTCCACCCCCTAGGAGCGTGTAGCACTGACACCATCAATCCAAGCACTAGACAATGAACCAGTCACAAATGTACAATGCAAATACATGAGGCCTGGGGGTCACTGACATAAACCATGACACACGCCATCTACTCTCCTCTGCCATGTCACTCTGGCTTGGAGCCAGCCAGCTAAGGCCCAAACCTCTGCAAACTGAGCTACAATAAACCTCTCCTCCTCTAGCTCAGGGTGTTGGATATTATGTGTGCAAGGAGACAGTGCACACATACACAAGTAAATCACATATATTTATGCATATAAGAATACATTTGTATGCACATACCAGAAGTATACAAATATATACATACTAAATATACTCATACATGTACACATGAACAAGCACATGAATATGTATCCATATAAGTCCACATTAACGTACACATGAGTAGGCAATCACCCATAGACACAATTGTGTACACACATATGCACATGCATCTACACATGTGTGCACACATAAACATGTACATGTCTTTTAACTACTCATTTGAAGCTGGTTAACTCTTCATTTTGTGACTGGAGAGATGAGGCTTTCCAAGATGTGCTTTTCTCTGAGAGTATTATTGAAGTAAGAGTCACATTTTTCACAGTCCTTGTAAAGGCAGTGTTTATGGTTTTTGGATTTTGTGGGCCTCTGTCTCTAGTTTATTTGTGCTAATTAGATGCTCTATTTGTATTTCCTTCCAAGGGCTGAAGGGATGCTATGCACATGCAATAGAAAAGCAGGTCATTATTTGAAATGAAATAAATTGTTAGAGAAAGTGCAATTTTTCATGCAATTCTAATGAAATGTTGAATCTTATTTTAAAAGGTATGTGGCTAAAATAATGCTACCTAAGCAAAGCCAGGAATGTAGGAATATTATGTGCGAGGAACTAATGAAATGAAATCCTAACTAGTAAGGAAAGGAAGAAGAAAAAGCAAAACAAAGCAGGAGAAAACATGGGTCATTTAAAAAAGATCACAGATGCGTCTTAGACATGAAACAGGTCATCCAAAACACATTCACACTCACACACACAAACACACACACATCCACACCTACACACAAAAACATACACACACATATCCACATATATGTACATACACAAACACACACACATACATACACACAAACACACACATTCACACCTGCACACACACAAACACATATACATACACACACATACACACATAAAAACACATACACGCATACATACACACAAACACACATGTATGCATACACATGCATACGTGCATATACACAAAAACACAAACATGCATACATATGCACAAACACACACCTACATGCATACACATACATACACACAGATGAATGCACACAGAGACACACACATATACACATACAACACACAACACATACACACATACGCATACACATTCACATTCACACAGATACACATACACACACATATACACACGCAGAGCAACGAGGCAACAAAAATCTCCAAATGAAGCCACAAAATTATGATCAATAGAATGCAAAATAAAATAATGGAAAATAAGAAAATATTTAAATGTTTGTATAATCAATAACCTAATAACAAGTTTGTAAAATCAATAACCTAATAACTCAATAATTTGCTATAAATGAGACCATTTTCATATGGAAATCTTTTCTCTGACAGCTAAGGCAGATGGAAGAAAAACTGTTGTGCCAGGCGGGTGCGGAAGTAAGGGCAGCTGGAGGGGAAAGCCATGTGTGTGTCCACGTGTTTCCGCGTGTGTCTGTGTGTCTATCTCTGTCTGTGTGTCCGCATGTGTCTGTGTGTCTATCTCTGTGTGTGTGTCCGTGTGTGTCCGCATGTGTCTGTGTGTCTATCTCTGTGTGTGTGTCCGTGTGTGTCTGCGTGTGTCTGTGTGTCTATCTCTGTGTGTGTGTTCGTGTGTGTCCACATGTGTCTGTGTGTCTATCTCTATGTGTGTGTCCATATGTGTCCGCATGTGTCTGTGTGTCTATCTCTGTGTGTGTGTCCGTGTGTGTCCGCGTGTGTCTGTGTGTCTATCTCTGTGTGTGTGTC
>PVJX010011546.1:9828-45181 GCA_004027295.1 Dolichotis patagonum | reverse complement strand
ACTTGTCCGGTAGGCACTTATGCCACTGAGCTAATTCCCCGGACTCCCATTTCTATTTTCTTTTGGGACAAGGTCTCAGTAGGTAGTTCAGGCTGGCCTTGAACTCACTGTGTAGTCCAGGCTGGCCTCAGACTCACAGCAATCCTCCTGCCTCAGCCTCCTGACAGATGGGACTACAGGCATGTGCCATATGCCCAACCCCATTTCTATTTTCGATACGAGGTATAAATTTACAATTTAGTCTGTAACTAACAACATATTCATTGGGAGTGTGGTTACAGTTAAGTAAAAATTAATATGGCCTGTGATGGAGTAATGTGTTTTTTTCTCACTTAGGGAAAGAGTGAGAAGTACTTCCCTAGAATCTTGTTAGGTAGAAATATGGGGCTGCTTGATTATTATAAGGGAAGTCATGTGTGTAGCTAGTGCATGTGGCTAGTGAGCAGCCAAAGTGTGACTGTAGTATGCCTCAGTTTATTCAGTTTGGCGTTATAATCTGCTATGAAATAAAGGACAGAATCCTTTAAGCATTTTATCTTTTACATAAAATACTGCTAGCTCTGTCGAGTGGGCGTGCACTGGACGGACAGCTGGTAAGTGGTACGGAGTGAGGACATCCTGCATTAATGGGTCCACGCCATGTGCCCAGAACACACAGCCTCTAGGTCAGTGATGGTGAACCTCTGAGAGACAGGGCCACAATACAACCCATAATCCACTTATTTATTGTAAAGTACCAGCGCTACAATTAAACCTGACTACTGAAGTTTTAGTTTAGAAAAAACTCGTACAGTGACATCTCTTCTCTTAAAAGAAAAGCACAGTAATAACACACACCATAGGTTCACCACCACTGCCCTTGGCTCTCCTCTGACTGTCCCTAACACAGACACTGAACACTCAAAGAACTTCCACTTGGAGAGGAGGCACCCTCTGCAACAACCCGATGGCTTCTCTCTCTCTCCTTCACGGCAGACACTGCATTCCACATCGCCGGCTCGATCTGTACACACTTCACAAGCTTCCTGATGGGAACACAGAGCACCTGAGGCCAGCTTACCCCAGGGTGAGTCCATGTCCCCACCCACCAGTGTCAGATTCCATGTGCCCTGGGTGTCTGTCCCAGCTCTCCTGAGGCAGATTCACAAGCTCTGCAGTGACAGCTGTGGCATGCAGCCCACACACTGAGCTGCCCCACATGCTGGCCCGAAGGGTCCATCACACAGGACTCCTGACCAGAGACCAGCTGAGGTCCAGATTTGCAGTGAGCTACAAATCCATGTGGCTGACACCCTAATGTAAGCCCAGGGGTCTCCATCGCCTGATCATATCTTTGAGTGATCTTCCTCCCTCCAGCGTATGCAAGACCTTTGATCTGTTTCTAGACAAGATAATACAGCAAATCTAATGTGATTCTACAGATGGAAATAAGGTCTCCAAACAGTTGCTTCTGAATTTATCAAGTGGCCTCTCTTGGTCAGGTAAAAATTCTTTCTCCATTTTTTTCTTTCTTTCTTTCTTTTTTATTTTTTTTTTTGAGACAGGTTCTTGCTATGTAGTCCAGGCCTCAAACTCATGGAGATCCTCTTGCCTCAGCCTCTCAAGTGCTGGGATGACAGACGTGTACCACCATGCCCAATTACTTATTTATTTTTAAATTTTCTTTCTTTCTTTTTTTTTTGTACCAGGGATCAAATTCACAACCACGCGCTTGCAAGGCAGGTGCTTATGCCACTGAGCTAAATCCCCAGCCCTTTTCTTTTGTTTTTTGGTAGTACTCAGCATTCAAGCATTGAAATACAGAAATTTCACACCATACAGGTCCCATTTCCCTCTGTTGTACTTGTCTCATATATTAAATCTATATAAACTGAAATACTCAGATGTTTTAAATTCAACAATCATATATTACAAAGAACTCACATATGCAGTGCACAGGATATTTACTTAGATACTTGCCATTTCTGTTGCTTTCATTCCTAATATGCCAAGTTTATTATATTTTGTTTAAGAGCATCACTAATAACTTATTCAAAAAAGGTCCTGGGTTCCTCCAGCGAAGACTGTTACTAATATTACATCACCTGATAATTCCTTTTTTTTTTTTTTTACTTTTTTGTTTTGTTTTTTTACCACACTGAAAATTGAAACCAGGGACTTTACACTGAGTTACACCCTTAACACTCTTTTATTTTTCATTTTGAAACAGGGTCTTGCTAGTCATGAAATTGCTCACAATGGACTTAAAGTTGTCATCCTCTTCCTCAGTTTCCCAGAGTGCTGCAATTGCAGGTATGCACCATTATAGCCAGTGTTTATTTTTCTGCGTGTGGGGGAGGGGTTTGACAGGGGCAGAGAATGGGACCCAGGGCCTTGTGCACTCTAGGCAAGCACTCAAACACTGAGTTATTTACCCAGGTTGGTAGAAATCTTTTTAAACAGCCTCTGTAAGGTATAGACACTCCTTTTGCTGGCTTCGTGAATCAGCCATGTGGGTGGAACTGCAGCTACTCTCTAGCTGTGACAGCGATCTAGCTGCACAAACAAGTCCTACAGCTGTATGGAAATGCATTTTGCCAAGTACAGGAGTAAGTGGAGAGATGGTATCTTCCCTAGCGAAGTGTCTCTGAACAACCAGATTAGAATGCAGCCCAACCAATGCCTTGACTGTGTATCTTGGTGAGAAACTGCACAGAGCACCTACCCAAAGTGGTTTCTAGACTTTTCACTCAAAAAAAGTAGGGCATAAAAAATATGTGTTGTTGGGCTGGGAGTGTAGCTCTATAACAGGAAGTGTGCTTAAAATGCATGAGGTCCTGGGTTCAAGTCCCAGAACTAAAAATAAAAACGGGAGGATTATGTTGTTTTAAGCCTCTAAATTTATTATAATTTTAGGAAACAACAGATTAACAATGAACTCTTAAAAAAAGAGAGAGACAAAGAGTCCAGGCCCACACCCGCAATTCCAGCACTCAGGGAGGTTGAGGCAGAAGAATCACCAGAAGTTTGAAGCCAGCCTGGAGTATATAGTCAGTTCAAAGTCAGTTTGAACAAGTTACACCAGTAAAGTATCTGCCCAAGTATAACACACACCAAAACAGTATTTCTGAAAATGTATCTGAGTATTGTTATTCACCATGGAAATGAACAATTTTCCTTTTCAAAACAAATGCCTTGCAGTTAAAACTAAAATCTATTTCTTTTTTTCTCTTAAAGAATTTCTAAATAAGTTTTTTTTTTTTTTAAACTTATTTTTTGAGTCAGTTGCTATGCAGCCCGGCTGGCCTTGAACTCACTATGCAGCGCAGGCTGGTCTCAACCTCAAGATAGTCCTCCTGCCTCAGCCTCCTGAGGACTGGGATTACAGGCATGTGCTACTATCCCCAGCAGTAAACAAATTTTTAAAAATGTTGATTCAGAAACTGCCATATTTGTACAAGGCTACAAGAAAAATATTTAATGTACAGTAACATTAAACAACATTTACCCTCTGACCTAGAACATACACCATAAAAATTCTCCTCTGAAAATGTACCTCCACAACTGTGAAAACACATATAAGGAAGTTTATTCACTGCACATTACTCATGAATGCCTTAAAAACTTATTAGAATGCGTGCTGGGGACAAGACGGTCCTCCTACAGATGTATCAACCTACAAGTTACTTTCTTAGGTGAAAGAAAAAAATAAGGTGCAAGCCAGATGCCAGGGTGTATGCTTGTAATCACAGCTATTTAGGAAGCTGAGAAAGGAGGACAGCGAACTCAAGGCCAGTGTAGGCTACTTAGTGAGATTGTCTCACAAATTTTTTAAGGGTTAGGGATGTAGCTTAGTGACAGAGCCTTTGCATAGCATGCGCAAGATCCTGGGTTCCATCTCCAGTACCATTACAAAAAGAAAAGAAAAAGAAAATGCTGTAATTATTAATGCCTTGAATATATATCAAAATTATTAAGTATCACTCATGGGAGGATATAGAAATGAGTGCCTTTTTAAGAATATACAATTGGAAGAGTATATTACCTACAAACTACTCTGCAAATATGCCAACTCTACTGACTAGGCATTGACATGTCATACAGATTTAGCAAAAGGCCACAAGAGTTCACAGCTGCCCAAGACAGATACAGAGTTGGATAATTTAAGACTATGGCTCAAAATCTAGAAACCTTGAGTGGATCTTGAATGATGTTACTGTTTTCAATTTTCTCTTTCTCCTCCCTCCTGACACCCTTACCCTAACTCTGTCTCTGGATTTTATAAAACACGGTCTCACTATGTGGTACAGGATAAACTGGACCTCACAGTGATCCTCCTGCTTCGGTTTCTCCAGGCCTGCAATTACAGATATGTGCCAGCACACCTTTGGACTTGTTTTTTAAATTTTCTTGATTGAAATATTTTGTTTTTAGTAAGATAATGTCTTTATCTTTCGAACACACTAAGTCATTAAAGGACAAGTATCATGTCTACCACTTATTTTCAACTTACTTGTCAACAAACAATTCACATTACCACGTATTTACATGGCAAAAAGCAAAACACACGTTACATATGAGTGAAGTTACTATAATGGGTATTAGATGTTTTACCAGTATGTTTTAAGATTTTTCAAAAGAGAAATGTGGAGAAAAGTACACTTAACCTAACAACAGTGTTAGAGGTTAATCCACGATTATAATACTAGAATAATAAGGCCTCCATTGTTTCTCGCTGAGGTTTGTTTTTAAGCGTGACAAAAAAGTATTGATTCAGAAAACAGACCAGCTGAGAGGCCATAGTTTTCTTTGAGACTCTGGTTTATAAAAGTTTATAGTCACATACAGAAAAATGCATATTCTATACATTCAGGAAAGTATTTTTCTATTTTTATTTATTTCTTGTTTTCGTTTTTTGAGACACGGTCTCACTATGCTGTTCAGACTGGCCTGGAACTCAACATGTAGCCCAAGCTGGGCTCAAATTCGCAGCAATTCTCCTGCCTCGGCCTCCCGAAGGTTAGGATACCTTGCGTGCACCATCATCATGCACCGCTGAAAATCTTTTTTTATCTAAAGTGGTCAAAATAAAATACGATCCAACAACACGAAGCCAAACTCAGGTGAAACATTCGTTTCTTTAAAAACAAAGAGGGTGTATTTATTTGAGACAAGGTCGCTCTAGGTCGCCCAGGCTGGACTCGTATTTTCGACCGGCCCGCCTCAGCCTGCTTGGGCGCTGGCGTTCCAGGTGTAAAGCGCGGAACAGCGGGCACAGCCCCCCAGACCCGGCCGAGCGCACCCCAAGCCCCGCTCCTCCCGCACCGACGCCCGCGGCCTCTGCAGCCGCCCGAGCCCACAGGACCCGCAGCCCCCGCGGATGCAGCCCAGCACGCCCGGCCGCTCCCGGAGGCGCCTCGGCGCCTCGGGCCAAACCCGCCCTTTCACATCCCCTCTGCCCCCAGGCAGTCCCCAGGCCGCGGAACTCACAAAAGCCGGAGTGGCCCGCACGGCTCGGAAGGTAACAAGTCTCTCAGGCTGGCCGAGGCAGGGCCGGAAGGGAGCGCGCCGGCCGCCGACGTCACTTCCGCTCCGGGCTCGCAGGTGGGGGCAGCGCCGCGGGAGCTGGGCGGCCTGGGCGTCCGCGCTGGGAGCTGCTGGCAGGAGTCCCGGTTTCCTCCCGCGGGAGTGCGGCTGGGTTCTTGCCCCGGCTCGGAGCAGGGGCAGGTGGAGGAAAAAGGGGCAGAGGCCCAAAGTGAGGTTGGCAGGGCTCGGGGCGGATCGGAGTCGAGGCGTGGGGACCGGGGTGGGGTGGAGTGGGATCAGCCCTGTTGCCAGGTTTGCATTGCAAGACAAGCCTTGGGGCCTCAGCCACAGAATGCTCATCCAAAAAAAATTTTTTTTGTTTTTGGTGTTTTGAGCTCAGTGCATAGTGAACGCTGGCGTTGAGCTCACAGCGTAGCCCAGGCTGGCCGCGAGCCCCAGGCAAGACACCTGCCTCAGTCCCCTCCCCACCCCCTAGTGCTGGGATGAGAGGTGTGCGCCGCCCCGCTAGGCTTCATCCAAAAATTTTTTCTACTCGTTTCCTAGACCGCTTATTCTACCCACCTAAAGAACTAAGTAAAGAGTGTATGAGGCACGCCTCAAAAATGAACCCTCTGGGTCTCCGGATGGTATTGGTATCACTATTTTCAATTGTATTTTCAATTGTTTTGCAACCGTTCTGAAAGCTCCCAACACTTTCTACCTCTCTCTGCTTTTTCTACCAGGTTAAAAAGCCGATGGGAGGAATCTGAGAGACTAAAGATTTTTAACTGTGCTTTGGAGAATCACTGAAATAATCCTGAATCCCACTGTATAGTGGGAGTGGGATTCCCTTATTAGAAACCCACTTGCTAATAGATGAATCCCATTGGCAACAAAAAGTTAAAGCCCGTAACAGTAGAACTCTAGTTAAAGCCACTACTTTAATGTTATTCAGAGCAAGCTGTCACAAGCCAGCACCACGGCCCCCAAACTTCCCAAGATTAAGTACAGACCTCTTTTGTAAGCTCCCTTCATTCTTCTCAGTGAGTTGTGACCCATCTTCTCTAAAAGATAATACACATAGGCCATCTCCTTCTGAAAGTCCAAGGAAATGGTCTCGTATACTTTCTTTTGGTGTGTATTTTTTGCAACTTTAAACATACAATTTTATTTTTTTGTCCTGGGAATTGAACTCACAACCTCACGCTTGCCAGGGGGGCACTGTGCTCCTGAGCTGTATCCCCAGCCCTAAACACAGTTTTAAACACAATACATGTGTTGTCGAAAGATCTACGGGACTCTAGTTATCTTAGAGACATTGGATACATTTGCTTCCAGTCTCTCACCCTGACAGTCCGTGTCTTGGAGACTCACACACTGTGCCCCTTGGTGGTATCCTCTGGTCTTAGGAAACTTGTCTTTACCCTTATCCTGGCCTGGGTAAGGCACAGGGCAGTTTGGCAGCCAGTGAAGAAAGCTGTTGCATCTCTTGGCCTTTCTTCCCTCGGGTCCTTGTGCATGGTTGGCAGATCAGCCTGTGGACAACTGAAGGACTGTGGTCGGGGAAACTCCCCAGGGGGACCTGAAGGCCTCTGGGCTGTGACCCCAACCACCATGCACTGTCATCAGTGTATGAGCTAAAGGATGCTGTTCAGCCCCTTGCAGAATGCTTTACTTTGCTTTTCTAACTGAGGGACCCTGGCCGGGACTACTGTCTAGGGGGACCTGAAAGCAGCAGAAAAATGGAAGATGCTAGTCGGAGTCCGTCAGGGTAAGAGGACATTTTTCTTCCGGTAGAGCCTCCCTCGCTCTAAGCACATAGCATTTGTTAGCAGAAGCTCGTCCCGGGTGGGTGAGTCGGTGCATCCTTGCTCTTTCTCTGCCTCTGCTGATCTTTTGCTGCTGCGGACCTCTGGCTCCACCCTCCCCCAGCTGAACTTCCTGGCTCAGAAGATGCCTGAGTAACCCGGTTTTCCATCTCCCCAGGATGGCAGTCTACCCTTCCCCAGTCAGCCCAGAGAAAATCAGCGCACAAGGTCATTTCAGGTCATGTTCGGTTGCTGGCAGCGCCCGTGACTCCAAAGTGAAACCAGGTTTCACTGTTGGGAGGCGCAGCCTCTTTTCCCAGGGGATGCCCAAGATTAGAGGCCAATTGATGGCTTTTGAGGTCTGTCATCCTTGAGGGGCACCTGGGTAGACGCTGCATCTCCTGTAAACCCAATAGTGGGTCTCACATCCTCTGTCCCTTCTCAGCCACCTTTGGAATGTGTTGTTGAAAACTGGTCCAAATTTGACTCGAGCTCTCAAAAAGAAACATCTCTTTTTCCTCTGCAACACTGCCTGGCCTACATATAAATTCTTAGGTTGGGCACTTTGATCCATTAATGGCACCTTGAATTGTAATGCCATCCTACCCATAGATGTTTTCTGCAGTCCGAAAAGACTCTGAATTTCCTTATATTTAGGCCTTCCTGGTCTTGTCCCAGGGTCTCCAACTGCAGGCGGGCTGGGTATGTGTCTCCCACAGTCCACCTTTCTTGACTACAAGTTCTGAAACTGATGCCTGTCATGATCCTTTTGTTGATTTTTCTCCCATCCTAACTTCCTTTCCATCACTCCCCGTCTGTCCCTCAAATCCCTTTCCTCTGACTCTTATTGTTGCAACTCTATGATGATCAAATAACAAAAGCACTACAAGATATCTCTGTCTTGACTTATCTAAAAGTAAAAGGTACTCACTGGCACCTCCAAGGGAGAATTCTGAGTAGTCTATAGTTATAAACCTAAAACTAAGAGAAAAAGGATTATTATAACCCAAAAATGGCCAGTGCATCTAAAAGTGCACTTTGAGCCAGGCATGGTGACACATACCTGTAATTCCAGCACTTAGGAGGCTGAGGCAGGAGGATCATTTCTAGTTCAGTGCTTGCCTGGGCTGTGCATAGTGAGTTCAAGACCACCCTGAACTACATAGTGAGGCCTTGCCTCCAAAAACTAAGTAACTCTTGAGTTTATAGATGTGTTATGTGTTTTTCTGCCTGTTAATCTGTGTTTATAATTGGGTTAAAAATGAGAAAGAGGTTGGAACTTAGGGCGCCGAGCCAACCAGTAAGCAGCCAGCCGCCTTGGGAAGTGACTGTGGTCTGGGGAGCCTCGGCCACCCCAGGGCGGGGAAACAAGAAGCCAGAGCATTTCCTGAGATCTTCGCCATGCTGGAACTTAGGGCATCGAGCCAACCAGTAAGCAGCCTGCTGCTTACCGGGCACATACCACATCCCCCCCCCCACCCCCGGTTAACAATTGGGATCCAGGGATCTGGGTATCTCTTAGTAGGTGACCATATTTGGTACAGCAAGTCAGGGGAGTTTCCTTCTACTATCTCTGATGGCAGATATTTTTATCACCGTTTTGCTTTGTCCTGATTAACGGTGTTGCTCTATTCAATACTCTGTGTTGATGTGTTCTATAATGTTGTATATTTCTTTGATTTTGCTGTACCTAGTAGAAGAACAACTATTGTGAAGACAACGAGATGTACAATGTTGCCTGTTACTCTTGTCCTGCTGACCTGCTGTGATGTTCTGTACCAACTTCACTATACTGTCTCCATTGGCTTTATTCCATCCTGGTTTTTTGTAACTGTTTGCAGCCTCACTGTGTGTTCACTTTGTATGCCTTAATTTTGTAACATGAACAGCTGTTTCTGGGAGGACAGTATGTGGTTTGTCAACTAGTGATTTATGGGGTTTTTTTTTTTGAGATTTTGTATTGTTTCTACCCTTTTTTCTGTATTGCTTTTTTTTTCTCTCTCTTTAAATAAAATTTAAAAAAAAAGGAGAAAGAAAAATTTTCCCCTGGGCTTGTGAACTGCTAGATAAAGTCCCCAAGATGAAAAAGCAGCTGCCTAAACCAGTTTGCTCCAGTTTTTCCCAAACTTTAATTATGTCCCATCCCAACCTCAGGGTTAGAAAAAATGTTTATTACTGGTCAGTATGATTTAAACAAAAAGATCCATATAGCTGGGCATGATGGTACATGCCTGTAATCTCAGCACCTGGGGAGGCTGAGGCAGAAGGATCACCATGAGTTCAAGGCCAGCCTTGCCCTCAAACAGATCCATATAAGACCACAGTGGGCAGGGAGTGAGCCCTCACCATAGCAATAACAGAGACTAAACTCCAAACTCAAGGTCATGCCAAGCAAACACGGGAAAAAACACACAAAAAAACCAAATAAACCAGTTAAAAGTGCCAATGCAAGAGGTAAACACTGCACAAAAGATAAAAGATAGGATCAGGAGGCCAGGCCCTCAGACTGGCTCAAACTGGACCTTAACCCCAAGCTGACATGGGGAGTAGCAGTAGGTCAGGCTGTAAATCTGGGCAGCAGGTGGGAAAGTGGCACATGCAGCCTGCACTGAGGCCTGGCACAGGACAACGCTGGGGTTCACTCCTGTCTCCAGATGCCAGGCAAGGAGGAGACGAACCTTCCTAACAGCCTATAAGGAGTCAGGAAGAACCCAATGGAAAGTAGCCTGGCTAATGGTCCAATCTGCTTTTCTATGGTTTCAATTGGTATCTTTGTCTAATCATGCCTAAGATACTTTTGGCAAACAATGTTGAGTTAGTGCTTAAACTGTATCTACAGGGTTAATTTACCCTTCTGGGCTTTCTGCTTATACCAAGATCATTTTGTTGAAGGTCATGTAAACTTAAAGGTTTGTCAGCCCTAGCTAAAATATAACAGCTTTGTTCTTTGTACTTTCCCACCCCATACGGGGGATTGAATTTAGGGCCTTTGCACTGAGTTACATCCCAATCTCTTGTTTGAGACAGAGCCTAGCTAAATTGCCCAGATTGAGCTCAAGGTTGTGATCCTCCTGCCTCAGCCTCCCATAGTGCTGGAATTACCAGTGTACTTCTATTTTTTGCTAGTACTAAAATAATGTATCATTTGGAAGTCTATTATTAACCAGTCCTAATGAATATAAACATCTGTAAGTTAAGACCAAAAACTCCACAAGGGCTGGGGATTTAGCTCAGTGGCATAAGCACCTGCCTTGCAAAAAAACCCACAAATGTACCAAAGACATTTTAAAATACAAGTGTCTCTGGGCTTTTGGTGGAAGGAAATTAGTAACTAGAAAAGAAAGATGTAAAAAAGGTATAAATATGAGGATATCTTTAGCAAGAAAGGGAAAGAAAGAGAAAGCATGCTTTTAGGTTTTTCTGTTTTGTTTTTTGTTGTTTTTGAGACAGAGTCTTGCTGTGTAGTTCAGACTGGCTTGAACTCACAGCACTTTTCCTGCTTCAGCCTCCTGAGTGCTGGGATTACAGGCATATGCCATCACACCTAGCAGATGCATGCTTTTAGATAAAAAAATTTTATATGAAGAATGTGTTTAAAGTGAAGAGGTTCTCTTACAATATTGATCCATGCTTAGTAAGGTTTACTGAGATGGGCCTAAGAAATTAAGGCCTTGTAATTTATCAAGATAACTTCCTCTGTTTTCTGGTGTTAGACTTTTGATTACCTAGGAAACTGAGCCCTATAGGTTTAGGATTTAAGTATTGATTTATTGTACAGTCTTTTAAATAATTAGCTTATAATTTCAGTTAATTAACTGTTATTTTAAGTTATCATTGTATATTTTACACTATCTCTGGAACTAGAGGTTTGTATACACCTGAGAATTAAATATGCATCTAAAAATATAGTTTGTAAATCTAGAGATAAATGAGTCTAATACACACATAATGATTGCTAAGTGATTTTTTTTTTTTTTGCAATATACATTCCATCTGGATCCTAAACATATAAAAGTTTTGGCATTCTTGCTTTTTTTAAAAGACAAGGTCTTGAACTACTATGTGGTCCAGGCTGGCCTCAAATTTAGTGACCCTCCTGACCCAGTCTCCTGTGCTGGAATTACAGGCATGTGCCATCCTGTACTTCTGCTGTTTATGTATCATACCATTCATATGGAAAAAATGCCATTTGATAATCCTTCTATTTAAAATCCAATCTACATTTATTGGCTCTAATTAAACAAGCATTTTTTGGTTATTGTATAAATGAGATATATTTCTGTATCAGGTACTATTTGTGGTCAGTGTCAGTTTCCTAAACTTACAACAGATCTAAAGCAATCCTTTGATTTTTGTCAATGCTGTTAACCTATGTAAGATCTAGTAAAAGAGTTCTTAATTTCACATCAAAAGTAAAAAGCTCAGGTGACAAAGAACCTCTGTGAAATTGTAATACTACTGATTTATTTATATGTTAAATAAATTTATATTCCCCAAATATGTAAGCCTCCTAAAGTACAGATTTTAAAAAAGATGTCTTGCCTTGTTGGTGACCTCCAAACCCAAGTTGTTTATGATAAACTATTTTGGGTCTCTGCTTGTAGGTCCCTAATTGTATTATAGTAATACAATGTACCTAAACACTGCACATTACAAAAAGTACCATTCTAATAAAAGAATTGAATTTTACTCACCTAAAGACTATATCTGTAAACAAAACAGTGCCTGTGGGTCCTGATATAATATCAGCCATAATCGTCATCATAAAATATTATGTAAAATAAATAATTATCTTGTAAATCACCAAACTCATCAGATTTCCGAGAGTGGCTTTTGTCATCTATCATGCTGACTCCTCTCTAAAACATTTGTCATCAGATTCATGAAAAGGACTCTTAGCAAGTTATTATGATTTATAACTAGATGTCTCCCAAGGACCTCGTATACTCATAGGCAGGGTTTTGGAAGGTGATTGGATGATGGAGGTTTACTGCTCACTCGTCTGGTGCCTAGGAGGGCTCATCTCTCTTTGCCTCCGACTCCTCTCTGAGTCCTTTGCTTTTTAGACATCAGGTCATGAGCACCTCTCCCCTTCCACACCCCTGTACCATGACTTCTTGCCCTGGAGCCAGACTATGGACTGAAACATAAGCCAAAGTAAACCTCTTTCCATTCAGGATGTGGGTGTCTGGTATTTTGTCTCAGCAATGAAGACAGTGACTAAGACGCAAGTACCACAGACAAATTAGTGCTTTCTTGAATTAGTCACTGGTATAACGAAAATTGTTTCTTGGTTCAATGTTGCTACACAAACTAAATTTGTTTTACTCAGGTTGGTTTTATTTTATATTTCCCTTTTAAATTCTGTTATCTCGTAAAATTCCACAGAACAAGTCCTAGCAAAGACATCTGATCCAGTGTTTTACAATGTTTGTCATCACTTATAGGATGGATGAAATTAAATTTATCACTGGACTCCAGGAAAACATAGCCTAAGAGCTAATCTTTCTAAGTCTCTGTGTTGCTTAAATGTGACCCAAAGGGGCTATGACACAGGCTCTAAATTGCCAGTCACTTCTCTTCCACATTGGGACCAGATAAAACTGACAAGCAGAACAGCATTCCTGCAACAAGGAACAAAGAAAAACGTGACTACAGTATGGTCGATCAACAATGCGCTTTCAACAGCAGTGGCCATTCGAGAGATGCAAATTAAAACAACACTGAGATTTCACCTCACCCCAGAAAGAATGGCTAGCATTAAGAAATCAGCCAGTAACAAATGCTGGAGGGGCTGTGGGGGGAAAAGAAACCCTTCTCTGTTGTTGGTGGGAGTGTAGACTGGTATAACCACTATGGAAATCAATGTGGAGATTCCTCAAAAAACTAGGATTGGAGGTCCCATTCACCCCAGCTAATCTTCTGGGTATCTTTCCAAAAGAATTAAAAACATCATACCACAGCAATATATGTGCGCCCATGTTTATAGCAGCACAGTTTATAATAGCCAGATCTTGGAAACAGCCTAAATGCCCATTGACTGAGGAATGGATAAAAAAGATGTAGTATTTCTATATAATGGAATACTATTCAGCTATAAAGAATGATAAACTGGACATTTTTATAGGTAAATGGATATTCTTTAAAACATTAGTGAAATAAATGTCACACGTGCATAATAATTGCATTGTTTCATTAGTATGATACGAAAAAACATGTATTTTTGTCCCAGAGAGAATGATGTCAGCCAATGACTGACTCAGGCCACCCCTGCCTTCACGTCAATTAACCCACTGTGAGACAGAGTTGACTTTTGGATGTTTCAAAAAGCTTTTGATGTGCTATAAGATTTGGGTTTGTTACATGTGGATATCCAGTTGTTCCAGCATATTTATTAAGGGTACAATCCTTTTTCACTTAATTGCTTTTGCATCTTTGCCAGAAATCAAATGTCTGTTATGTGGGTGTCTATTCTGGGACTTTATGTTCATACTTTGGTGGTTTGTCTGTCTTGATATCAATGCCATTTTGTCATGATTGGTATAATTTTGTGATAAGTTGTGAGGCTGGGGAAGATTGGAGCTCTAACTTTATCAAACTTGTATCAACTTTATTGAAGTTGTTTAGACTATTCTGAGTATTTTTACAGAAATGTAAGAATCAAAATGTTAATCTATATAAAAAATGATGTTGACAGTTTGATAAGGGTTTGTGTTTTCTGATCTTTATTATTCTATTTGTTTTGGGTTTCAGTCTGTCTTTTATTTTTAATTAAAAAAACGTATTCATCAAAACAAAACAAAACAATGCTTTTGCAGAAAATCTCATAAAAGACGAGGGGAAACAAGGAAAATACATGAACTGTGAAAATCACGGCCACTTATGTCAGCCCTACCAAAAATAAAAGAGGTCATTTAAAAAAAACCAAAATGATTCTTACAGATGAGTGCCAAAAGGTGGCCATCACAGAAACTCTACCTAGGATCCATTTGAGCATAATGTAACAGACCGCAGGAAAACTCAGGTTTTATTTTTAAGTCTTTTTTGAGACAGGGACTCACTATGCATTTCAGGCTGGCCTTGAGCTCACTTTGTAGCCCAGGCTGGTCTTGAACTCTCAATGATCCAGGAGGATCCTGCCTGAGTTCTGGGATTACACATGTGTGCCACCGTGCCTGGCAAAATTCAGATTTTAAAATGTTCACAGGTAAAAGGACCAGCTGCAGTCTGAGTAAAAAGGGCCATCTGATTGCCATAGTACTATTCTTCATGATGGGGAGTTGTTTGTTTGAGGTAGGCTCTTGCTACGTAGTAGTTCAGGCTGGCCTTGAACTCACAGCAACAGTCCTCCTGCCTCAGCCTCCCAATTGCTGGGATTATAGGCATGCGCCACTGTGCCCAGCCTATTCCTTTTTACACAACTGTCTTCTGAGTTTATTTCTTCCGGATTCTACCAGCTCCCAAGGTCACATGCCCAACCACCGTCTGGACTCAGTACACAAACACAAAGAGTCTCTGTTTTCAGCGTAAGTGATAAGCAACTCTGTCTGGGACAGTCAGAAACTCAGGAAGCCCCTAACTATGTCGACGTTGAAATTCAATTCAAAGCAGTTACCGATGTGACCACTCTGACCTGATCAGTGATTTTTCTTTGCTGATGGGGTGGGGGTGTGTGTCTATTGACAGCGAAAGGGTAAAAACCCTTAACAGCAGAGCTGCATTAAAGCCATCCCACCAAGTGGACATTATAAGGTAGCAAGTGACCAGGTGACCGGAACATTACAAGATAAAGGCCCATTCATTCCTCTCGGTGAGCCCGGACCCATTTTCTCTAAAAGACACTATGTACAGACCTCCTTATCTTAGCTAAAGCTGAAAGGCTGGAGTAAATGTGCTTGTCAAATTGAAACTTTTTTGTTTTTGTGTGACGCAAGGTCTCACTATGTAATCCAGGCTAGTCAGGAACTCAAGGCCATCTTCCTGTCTCAGCCTCCTGCATGCTGGAGTTACAGGCGTGTACCATCATGCTCAGCTCATCAAATTGTAACTTTAAACGTAATTTGAAAGGCAATGCAGGTGCTTCTGAAAGATCTACATGGCGTGTTAGATCCAAAAAGAGCTGATCCTTAGATAAACACATTTCCTGCCTACAGTCTTTTTCCATATCCTCAACCCTTTATAAAATCACCAGTCTCTCACCCCGACAGGGCAATTCCTTTCTTGGTAACTCAAACAGTGTCCCCTGGGTAAATTCTTTTTACTGCCTCCATCGCCAGCCTTCCAATCACTCTTGTGTGGCATTTCTGGTCAACTGTTTCTGGAGTCCACAGTCCTATTGAGTGCCCCGGACCCTAAGCAGAGGAAGATGAGCTCAAATTTTGATTTTCTTTTCTCACACTAGGTCAGAGAAATGCTTATTCCCTCTGTGACCACTGACAGAATTTTTCCCTGCTCCCAAGAGAGTCGGTTCTGGAGGCTTTGCTAGTTATGACCTGAGGGAGCAGTTTACCAAACAGTCTGCGTTCTCAGTAGGCCTTTACCATCTAAAAAACAAGCCCAAAGCCTAGTAGCTGAAAACAAGAATAAATACCCAAGGCCTTCTGCAGATGAGCCTGGTGCAGCTCAGTTCTGCTGCTTTCTCTTGGTCAAAGTGAGTCCTAAAACCAGTTTATACAAAAGGGGAAATGAAATAGATTCCATCATCTTGGAAATAATTTCAAATAAGGTGCAGATGTGTCTAATTCACTACAAGATGTGCTGGGGCTTTGTCAAGAGGCTTGATCACAATTTCCCATCTAGATCTGTCCAGTGGCTCAAGATACAGTTTTTTTGGTACCAGGGATGGAACTCACAACCTAGCATTTGCCAGGCAGGCGTTTACACCACCGAGCTAAATCCCTGGTGGTCCAGTGGCTCATGAGAGCCTGCACTTACTTCAGGGTCTCTCTCAAGTGAGGCTTGGGAGGTGCAGGATGGGAGATACTCTATGCAAATAGCCTCACCCACTGGGGAGAAAGAAACAGTATTATCAAAGACAAATTTCAAAAATGAATTTAATGTTTTAGGGCACCAACAAAAAGGAAGAGAGTATATAAATTTCAAACAGCAAGAGTAAAATCATTTCAAAGAAAAATATAATCAATTGCAAGAGTGAAGCACAATGAGACAACAGAAAGAAACAAGATGTTAGAAATTAATCCAAATTTATTACTAGCTAGATTATACATAATGGAATAAACGTTCAAGGTGAAAGAAAAGGATTGTTAGTCAGAAGCTTTCAAGTATTTAGAGTTTTTTCATCTCCAGCTAAAGTATATATAAAGAGATACATCTGGGCTTAGGGGTGTAGCTTAGTGGTAGAGCACATGCTTAGCTAAGCAAGCCCTACATTTGATCCCCAGCACCAAAAATAAAACAAAGCAAAAAAAGACTAAAAAGGAAAACAAAAGCAAATTGATATCTATACTAATACCTAACAGAATCGATGGAATAGAAAACATATCAGAAAGTTTAGAATTTTATTATTTTCCCGCAGTACTGGGGATTGAACCCAGGGCCTTTGCATGTGAGACAAGCGCTCCACCACTAGCTACATCCCCAGAGCAAAGCTTAGATTTTCACAAACCTGGCTCAGAACACACCTCAGTGGCAGAACATCCACCTACTATGTAAAGCTCTGGGTTTGATCTCCAGCACCACAAAAACAAACAGGTAAACAAAAACAGAAAAAAGAGAAAAAAGCATAAAACTGAATACCCTGCCAAGACTAATGCAAGAGGAAGAATGCACAAAGAAATCAATTCTCAAATGCAAGGGACCCAAAGTAAACTTAATTATACAACAAGGAAACATTAAAAATATAAAAGTTTTCCTTGCATATGTGAAAATGAAAACATGCCTAGAAAAATATACTCATAATGCTTAAGATATTGGAAACCTTAGTTGTCCTATAATCACAGAGAAATTGAGCAAATAGCTTAAAATTGTAGAAAACGGATACCTAAGACAATTAACAATTGCTCTAAAGCCAGATAATTTAACTATGAAAAAGTTACAAATTTATAAAACGTGAGGACACATTCCCATTACAGTATATGATACCATCATCATCTACATCTTAATACCATAATTATTTTGGTAGTGCTGGGGATTGAGCCCAGGGCTTTGTACATGTGTATTCTACCTCTGAGATCCACCCATTTTTCCTTTTTGTTGAACCCAGGGCTTCACCCACGCTAGGCAAGTATGCAACCCCTGAGCTACACCCTTACCTCTACTTTTTTCTTATGTACAAAAAAATTACATGCTAAGGTCACTGAAACATATCTACAAAGAGCTTTCTTATAATGCATTAGTACACATAATCAAGTTAAGTATTAAAGATAGTCCAAATTTAGCATGGTGGTACACACCTGTAATCCCAGCACTCTAGGAAGCTGAGGCAGGAAGATCATTAAGCCAAGCCCACGTTGGGCAATTTAGCAAGGCCCTGTCTCAAAATAAAAAATAAGCTGGGACGTTGCTCAGTGCAAAGGTCCTGGGTTCAGTCACCAATACCCTCCCCCCTGCAAAAGGAAATAATGTCTGAGTTTACCTAGGAATGAAAGATTAACATCAGAAAATCAATAAATTATGATCAATAATGACCATACTTATTTGCAAGTCCTTTCATTCATTCACATATTCAAGTATTTATTATGTATTATGAACCAGTTGTAGTTCTAGGTATTTGAGGCTTACCAATAAATGAATGATTGTGATAGAAGACAGGGGAAAAGCAATCAACAAATCCAAGAAGAATTCAGCCTGTAAAATTCTTAAATATTGGGAAATCTCTGTGGAAGATTGGGTATTAAAAAAAAAAACTATACCCATTGAGTCCATAGATGGAGAGTATATTAGAATTTTAAAGAAAAAATTGCTGTTTTTACTATTTTTAGTCATTATTGTGCTGGAGGTAATAGTCACTCTTATAAAAGGAAAACAATGAACTAACAATTGAAGTAGAAAAATAATAGTCATTATCTATAGATGATATGATTGCTGGTGTAAAAAACCATGAAAATGTGTAAGTGCTCTGACCTTTCACTCCCAAAATTTATATTTATAATCTAAACCCCAATTCGACTGTGTAGAACTTCAATTTGGGGTCAGGTGAGGTTCAAAGGGTGCAGAGCTAATACTACAGGGCTGTGACCTTATCACAGGAGAAAGAGAAAGGGGCCTGTACTTAGTCTCATGAAAGATACCGGTACTGAGAAGTAGTGTTTTGGTAGAAAAGAAATCTTAAGCAACTTTGAGACTGAGTAATAGGTAGAGGGTGGAAATTGTTTTGTTTGTTTTTTGAGACAAGGTCTTGTTATGTAGCACAGGCCAGCCTTGAACTCACTATTGAGCCCAGGCTGGCCTGGAACTCATGGTGATCCCGCGACCCCAGTCTCTTGAATGCTGGGATGACAGGTGTGTGATACTCCCTCAGGCTTGGAAATTTGTTTAAGTGCATGCTAGAAATAAGGACATTAAGGGCTGTCCTGGTACTTGTCACTGGGGAGTGAGGAACACGTTACTAGAAAATGGAGAGAAGAGCTGAGTGTGGTAGTACATGTCTATAATCCCGGCTATTTAGGAGGCTGAGGCAGGAGGCTACCAAGTTCGAGACCACTTGTGCAATTTAGCAAAATTTAAAATAGGGGCCCGGTAGTGCATGCCTATAAAATCCCAGCATTCTAAGAGGCCCAGGCTGGAGGATCAAGCCCAGCCAAGGGAGCTTAGTGACAGTCTCTCTGAAAAACAGAAAGGGATGTAGCTCAGTGTGAAAGACCCGAGTTCGATCCCCAGTACCACATAAAACAGGGCTGGCTGCCAGGTATGGTGGCATATGTCTGCAATTTTGGCACTCAGGAGGCTGAGGCCAGGGCGGATCACCATAAATTCAAGGCCATCTTGAACTAACAGTGAGACCCTATCTCAAAAAACAAAAACAAACAAACAGAAACAAAAAAGAATGGGGCTGGGGATGTAGCTCAGTAGCAGAATGTTTGCCTGGCATGGGTTAGTTAAATCCCTAGCACCACTAAAAGAGAAAGTTGGATAGTAATGAGACAGCTCTTAATAAGAAATCATAAAGATCTTGGTAGACTATAGTTCTAGTCCAGCGATTTGTGACAGGTAGAACTTGGGAGTGATACAATTAGACAGTTATTTGAGGTTTGCTTTTCAACTGATGAAGAAACAGCTTGGTTCCACCTGACTTTTACTAAAACACGTAAGGGGAGAGCTGTATCCAACAAGGAACTGGTAAGCAAAAAAGGAAACAGAACTGGAAATCTGGAAAACTTCCGGCCTATCCATACTGCAAAAGCTGAGAAAGCGTGACTAAAGAAAATACTAAAACTGTGAGCTAAAAAATGACTTGGTAAAAAGATCATGTTTGGGACCCACAGGTAGGATATCACCAATCTCAACAGCAGTGGGGAATAGACTGGATTATACTAGCACAGAAATTGCCTCTTGGATCTAAAATAGACCCAGAAGGCGAGAGGGGGCAGACGTATTAGATTTTATAAGAAAACATAGGGATAATTGGCTGCAAAGGTAGACTGGCCGTGAAGAACAGGTAGGGACCATTTCTTTCTTGGCACACTCAGCACAATCAGTGGGGGTTGGGGACATACCTGGAAGAATGTCTTTCAACAGTCCACCTGGTCCTGTTCAACTTGACTTCTGAAGAATTTTTGTGTGAGTAGCCACATTGGTAGTCACTAACCAACAAGGGGTAGGGCTGAATCTATTCAGTTATCTTCCATAGGCATGTCCAACCTGCAGCCTGTAGGTTGCTTGTGTTGTTTTAATATTATCGTATAAAATATAAAAAAATAAAGGAACTCTCATTACTTATATACATTAACTATATTATATGTGGCCCAAGCAAGCCAAAAGGTTGGACACCCATGCAAAGCTTTTATTAATGCTACCTTCACTAGGGGTCCAAGCACCAAATGAGGCTGACGTGCAGTAGTGACCTCACCTATGACTCCCAAGAGCTAAGACTCAGCTCTGTGTGAACCCGTTCAAAGGGGTTATCAATGCAGCTCAATGGTAGATCACTTACCTAGTATGCGTGAGGCACCTGGATCAATCCCCAGCACTACAAAAGTTCCACAGGGGACCTACGTATTGTATCTCATACGATTAGGATGGCATCTGTGCCAGTGGGAGCCATTACAACTCACACAAATTAGTTAAGACTAATCTGATGATCTTTGGCATCACTGTCAATATTTAAGAGTGACAATGGAGCGACTAAATAGCAACACTGATCCCCTCGCATTTATAGGCCTTCTCCCCATGGTGAACTCTTGCGTGTTTGCTTAAGCGTGAGGAAACAGCAAACGCTTTCCCACATTCCTTACAGATGTAAGGTTTCTCTCCAGTATGCGTTCGCATGTGAATGTTGAGGGATGTGGAATACACAAAAGCCTTCCCACAGATATTGCACACAAAGGGCTTTTCCCCACTGTGAATTTTTAAATGTTTAGTACGGTGGGAAGAAGTAATAAAGGTTTTCCCACAATGAACACACTCGAAGGGCTTCTCCCCTGTGTGTGTTCTCACATGGTGAATAAGGCCTGAGGTCCTAGTGAAGGCTTTCCCACACTGCTTACACTGAAAGGGCTTCTCTCCACTGTGGATGCGGACGTGGGTAGCAAGGCCCGAGTACTGAGTGAAGGCCTTCCCACAGTCCTTACATTCATAGGGTTTGACTCCAGTGTGTGTCCTGATATGTTCAGTGAGCTGAGTGGACCTCGAGAAGGCTTTCCCACATTCCTTACACTCATAAGGCTTCTCTCCAGTGTGAACTCGTAAGTGTTCAGTCAGGCCTGACCACCTCAGGAAGGCTTTCCCACATTCCACACATTTGTACGATTTTATTCCAGTGTGAATTCTCATGTGATCGTTAAGGTATGTGTTATTTTTAAAGCACTTTCCACACTCCTTACATTGAAAAGGCTTTTCATCACTATGAGTTTTTACATGTGCAGACAGTTGCGAGAAGGTAGCAAAGCACTTCCCACATTCCTTACATTTTTTGTTTTTCTCTTTAGAATGAACTGTTACATATTGATTTAGGTGGGAGGAAACTGTGAATGCTCTCCAACACTCCTTGCACTCACAGAGCGTTTGTTCAGTGTGTGTTTCCATGGGATTATTAAGGCATGGAAAATACTGGAAGCCCTTTCCAAATTCCTCCATTCTGTAGGGATTTCTTCCATTGAAAATTTGAAGATGCACAGCAAGGCTCGTGGGGTGAATATATCCGCTCTCGTATTTCTTCCATTCATAGGGGTTTCCTTCATGATGCGTTCTAAGATCCATCTGGAGGTACGATGGATTGAAAAAGGCATTCCCACAATCCCTGCACTCAAAGGGTTTGTCTCTCATGCATGTTGTCTGGTATGCAACATTTGGAGTTAGGTTGAAGATGTTTCCATACTGATCAATTTCAGAAAAGTTCTGTGCAGCAGAGGTTTCCTGGTGCAGATTAAGGATGTCTTCGCCATACCAAATATACCCAGAAGTGTATTCTTGGTTTTGCGTGCTCATGTGTGTGTTAAGGAAAAACTGTTCACCGAAGACTTCTCCGTATGGCTTATATTTGTAGAACTCCTCTCCACTGTGGCTTACCTGTGAACGAAGGGATCAAAGAGGACCAAGGCATTTTTCAAACGTATGAAATATGAGATTGTATAAGTAGAAACACTTCAACGATTATAATGATTTTTTATGATTGCTTTTATAAGCACTGATTTCCTGACTTCTTGATTTCTTCCAAATTGAATTATGGATTTTTTTGCCAGAATCCTGCGTTGAGGACTCTAATTGTAAAACAACTACATTTTCATAAAATTGTTAAAAATCGTGTGTCTTGGGGATTTAGCTCACCAGCTCAAGTGCTTGCCTGGTAAGTGCAAGGTCGTGAGTTCGAACCCTGGTACCAAAAAAAAAAAAAAAAATCCTGTGTCTGGTTGTCTATTTACATGTTTTGGGGTGTCTCCTAATTCTTGATATTCAGAGTATCTCCCCAGAGCACAGCTTCCTCTTTGGTGCATGTTATTTCTCTCACACATCACTCATGTGTGCTGATTTTCTACAAAGGAATTTCCAATCTTTTCTGAGAGTGGGACATAAGTGGTACCCTTGGTTAGGCTGGCTATGCAGATCAGTTGTAGACCACTTGTCCATCATGTTTGAGACCCTGGGGGTTGGGGATATAGCTCAGTGGCACAGCACCTGCCTGGCAAGCATGAGACTGTGGGTTAGATTCCAGTACCAAAAGCAAGCAAGCATGTTTGAAACCCTGGGTTCAATCCCCAGTACTGCTAAAAAAAAAAAGAAAGGAAAGGAATGAAATAGCCCTTGTTAATCTTACCATTTCCATCTCTTTGGAAGTTTCTTCCCTAAAATAATCCTCAAATTCTGATCCTTTGGTTGCTGGTTGTAGCTCCAATTCTGAAGTTAAACAGAAAGAAAATCAGGGATTTGGAGAAATAAATGGTTTGTAAGGAAGTTAAAAGTGATAAGGGTCATTTGTCCTTGTTTTCAAGTTAAATGTGGAAAGAAAATAAAAACACAGAGATCTTTGAGGATTTTGCTATGTTAAAAAGCTGGCCGTGGGGGTAGGGTTGGAGCTCAGTGAAGAGCCCTTGCCTAGTGTGAAGTGAGGGCCTAGGTTTGATCCTAGCACTGGGAAAAAATAAAGACAATAGCAAGAATGTAAGATCAACATTTTAGATAGCTCATTACAAATTGATTGGAAGAGAATTATAGTGAAGGTTATCAGAAAAAGAAAAAAGAAAGATCTGGAAAAAGATCCTACATTGAAACAATAAAGATAGATCAGAACAGGCAGTTTTGTGAGACCCTAAGAATGTCTGACTGAGAGAAAATAATATAGGAAGTCGATGATGCTCTAAAATCTAAGAAAAATGACTTCAATCTTCTGAAATAAAATGCATCTTTAGAATCTTTCATTATACTTGCAAAAGTGTACTGACCTCATAAAACAGGGTTTGTCTTCACAAATACTCACGTTGAAGAACTCCGGTTTCTGCTGTATTTAGTTCTTCTTGTTTTAACCAGGAGATCAGACTAGGGATGAAGAACTGGTATCCTGCACAGGTGGAAAGATGCATGAATGGAAGCGGCTCATACAGGGGATGGCAGGCCTTCCTATGACTGTGGAATCGGAGCTCTACTGAGAGCAATGTGATTATTTCAATGAGTAAACATGTGGATGCCAGGGGCTAGGTGTAGCGCAGTGGCAGAATGCATACTCATCATGTGTGAGCCCTGGGTTCAGACATCAGCACCAAAAGAAAAAGCAAATACATGTCCCCATTCCTGGGTCCCTAAAAAATAGCTTATCTCTAACTCCTAAAAACCAAATGCGGGTTGCTATGCACATTACAAAACACCAAGACTTCAGTAGACAAATAAAGTACAAAATATATATATATATAATGCTTGCTGTCGTGGGGAAATAACTCTTGCCACTGATTCTCAAACCTTAGAATGTGTTACATTAATCTGAACAGATGACTGAGGCTCACCCCTAGAGTTGCCACGTGAGTCTGTCAAAGGTGGAGAAGGCAAACGTACATTCCTAACCGGTGGAAGCTCATGTTGTAAGGACATCTTAAAAGTCGTCATGGTAGCTGAGCAAGATGGTGCACAGTTACAATCCCAACTCACTGGAAGGCTGAGTCAGGAGGATGGCAAATTCAAGACCAGTTAGAAAACTAGCCGGCCTGGGCAACCTGGCAAGACTCTGTCTCGAAATACAAAATAAACAAGGGCTGGGCATGCAGCTCAGGGTAAAGGCCTTGGGTTCCACCCCCAGTTAGCAAAATAATGATGGTAATAATAATAATAATAATAAATTTAAAAATAGTCACCACACTAGACTAACATGTAATACGCCACAGACCATAGCTCTGTTCCTTCCCACTGTACTCAGAATTGCTACCATACAGTAATAAGCACGTATTTGCTCTATAACAAGGCACAAGCAACACCTGTATCTTACCCACTGAAGACAGGTTCTCATAGTTCTCCAGCATCACTTCTCTGTACAGGTTTCTCTGAGTTGTGTCCAGTAAAGTCCACTCCTCCTGGGTGAACTCCAGAGCCACATCGTCAAAGGTCACCGAGTCCTAAACCATTATACACAACGTGGTTTGAGCCAAATTGCAGTTCTGTCAGTGCTTACTGGAGAGTTAGGAAGGAGAACTAACACCTAACTAATGAGGTTCTGAGCTCTCCCACGGTCCATTACCAAGATTTCACGGTCCCAGGACCCTGTCTCTCTCCCTGCAAGCTCACTCCCTGTTGAACCTCCTATTTCCCTACCCTTCAGCATCTGTTCATAAACCTGAAATCATCACAGCACAGTCCAGCTGGGAGCGTCTTGTTCTATTTGTCTCCATTGCAGTTCACCCCTGGGCATGCTGCAAACAACTGATAAATGCCAATGAATAAATTCTGCAAGAAAAGGATGCTTCCATCTGCCTTACTGTCTGTCAGCATTTGGCACGTAGCACTCAACATGTTGTTGGCACCATGCAGCTCAAGGTTAATTATTAGGGCCAGGGATGTGGCTTAGCGGTAGACTGCGTTCCTAGACTGCCTGAGGCCTCACCCCATCGCTCCCATCAAAAAAGGACTAATTTAATGATTTTAGAGGTAGTGCTTCAACAATATAAGATTCCATTCTATGGGGAAATTCATCTAGGGAATCACACCTTGCATGAAGTTCTACTTCTTTTAAGAAGCTCTGGAAAGTGGCCCAGCAGATCGCTGTAGCTGCTGGTTTCAAACTGGAGCCTAAAGAGAATTCTTTCTGTGGTCTGTTGGCCATTTCAGAACTTTGGTAATGGAATGGTCAATTCATCAGAAAGAAATAGCAGGTGAGTATGGCGGACTTTAGGGGGCCTGCAGGGGACAGACCCTGGTGCCTTGGGACCTGTACTATGAGGTTGACTTGGGGTGCCAGGAGAACAAGGAACTCCCCTACTCTCTGGGGGCAGCTGAGAGTGTGGCAGACTTTTGGCAGCCCGAAGGAGAGAGACCCTGGAGCATCAGGACCTGAACCATGTGGTTGACTCGGGGTGCTGGGAGAACAAGGAACTCCCCCTGTCTTTGGGGGCGGCTGAGAGTGTGGCAGACTTTTGGCAGCCTGCAGGAGAGAGACCCTGGTGCATCGGGACCTGCACGGTGTGGTTGACTTGGAGTGCCGGGAGAACAAGGAACTCATCCCCTCTCTGGGGGCGGCTGAGAGTGTGGCAGACTTTCGGCAGCCCGAAGGAGAGAGACCCTGGCGCGTCAGGACCTGCACCGTGTGGTTGACTCGGGGTGCTGGGAGAACAAGGAACTCTTCCCTTCTCTTGGGGGCGACTGTGATCCTGCCTGTGTGTGGGCTGAGAATCACACATCTCATGTGTCCTGTCCCCCATCCCGTGTCCCCCCTTCCCCTCCCCCCTGCCTATCAAGTGGGAGCCAGTGAATTATACATCTTGTGAAAAGATTGGCTATGTTATTTAGCTCCCCATATGCAAAGATAAGGACAACCATTTGGAAGAAAACAAGAGACAATATGACAGATAGTGAAGATCTCTGGTTGTCTAGCTTTGAAATTTATGCTTTCTTATGTCCCATTCTGTTCTGTTTTGTTGTGTTTTACTCCCTTTTAAAATAAAATAAAATTAAAAAAAAAAAAAAAAAAAGAAGCTCTGGAAAGCCACATGGTGGTGCATGGCTATAATCCCAGCACTCGGGAACCTGAGACAGGAGGATCGTCCCAAGTCTAAGGCCAGCCTAGACTACAAAGTGAGTTCAAGGCCAGCCTGAACCATGTAGTGAAACCCGCCTCAAAAAACCAAACCAAACCAAACCAAACCAAACCAAACTCTGGAGACAAGCATGCCTAGAAGGAAATGTGTCTAGTTGGCAGAAGATTTCCGTTTTGCAGAAGGATGTCCTTTCTTACCTGGTAACAATCTGCCTGGTAGTCAGTCACCACACTTTCTACCTTTGTCTCATCTTCATAAAAGCAGATTGGTTTGGTGTAGAGAAGACCTGATGGAAAAGAAAGAAGGAGGCATCAGAACTCAGAGTTGCCTGTAAATCATGCATTCACAGGTCAAGAAGTCATTTCACCCAAGTTTGAAATTTCCGTAATATTGTACACTCAGGAAAACTCAAACAAATACACACTGTTGCAATTAAATGTGATGGTAGTCATATTTTGTTTGTTTTGCTAATACTAGGGATTTAACCAAGGGTCTCACACCTGCTTGGCAACTGCTCTACTGTTGAACCATATCCCCAGCTGTCTGTCTTCCTTTCCTTTCCTTTCCTTTCCTTTCCTTTCCTTTCCTTTCCTTTCCTTTCCTTCCTTTGTCCTTTTGGCTTATTTGAGCTAGAGATATAGCTCAATGGGAGAGCGCTTGCCTAGCATGTGTAGCCCACTGGCTTGACTCCCAGTAAGATAATCAATCAAACCCATGCATAACTTTTTTTTAAATTCAATTTTATTTTGAGTCAGGATCTTGCTAAATCTCCCAGACTGGCCTCAAACTCTTGATCCTGCCTCAGCCTCCTGAGTAACTCTAATTATAAGTGTTTGCCACTAAGCCCAGTACACAGTAGTCATGTTTAAAGTCTAGAGCCAGAGGGGTAGATTGTAAGCCATGCTGCCCACTGGGGAAGGGTAATAAATAGCCTCATTCTACAGGAAAGGGAAGTTAAGTCCTGAAAAATAGGATTCTATCTGCCCATGGTGGTAAGAACTCAAGAGGATTATGTAGCTGGGAGTCAAGCCAGTGGGTTGCAGGAGCCAAGCTATAAAATTCTGTTTCAAGTAAGCCACAAGCATGGCTGCTAAGGTCCTGCCCTTGGTCTCTGCTGTTAGGGGAGATCTAAACCAGAGTCTCTGAAAAACAGCACCAAGGAGGTCTCACCTTCCGATAAATCAACAGCTGCCATTCTGTGGCTCTGCTGCTGGAAAGTGCCTGGACACGCTCTTTCCTGATGCCGAAACCACTTCCAAGCAGCTTAGGAATCCAAGCAGAGAGATACGACCTCCATTCCTCTTCATCCAGGGTTGTATGGGGTCCTGTTGGTATCAATCATCAAGAGAAGACGGAGCATCAGTCGTCAAATCAAACATCACGCATGAGTGCTGTCTCCCTGCAGATAACACACGGAAACCCTCTACAAAGGGTCCACTTACCCTCAATAGTGTTCTGGATACTGAGCAACATGTACTGAGGATCTGAGGTTGCTCCGAGGCCTTTTTACATATCAGGTCATATAATCATCACCACTATCCTATGCAGTGGGTACAGTGACCCATATTTAATACCAAAGGAAACCTACGTTCAGACACCAATACTGAACAGTCAAGGGTCATCCAGTTTGGAAGTGATGAACCGGAGCTTGGGAGAAGTTAATTTTGCTCTGGAAGCCTGACTTCCTATAATTGTTTTACTCCCTCAAAAGAACAGACATTTTGTAACTGCACAGTGCAATTCAGTCGTCACTAGTTCACTAGTGCCATGTCTGATCACTTCACATGGGCATAGTATGACTGAAGAGGTTTTTGCTTAACCTTGATAAATTCAAGTTGAAATATAAAAATGAAGATGATTCTATTATCAGAAAACTTTTAAGTACATTTGGAATACCATAGATATCTGAACCTGTGTGTGTGTGTGTGTGTGTGTGTGTATGCGTGCGCGCGTGTGCATGCACTGGTCATGAGACCCAACGCTAAGTATGCACTGTACTGCTAAGTGACATGCTCACTTGAAAGATGTTTTCTTTTAAGACAGGATCTTATTAAGTTGCCCAGATTGTCCTCAAACTTATGATCCTCCTGCCTCAGCCTCCCAGGAGGACAGGCACACACTCAGTCAGTGATCGTATTTATGCAAAAGCTGAAAACTTCAAATCTGCTAACTTGCAGCTCAATTCAAGATCTAAGAACCTAGAGCTGAGGCTGTAGGTCAGTGGGGCACTTGCCTCACATGCTCAAGGCCCGGGTTCAATCCCCAGCGCCACACACACACACACACACAGAACCTAGGATTAGGCATGGTGGCATACACCTATAATCCCAACATAGTAAATCCCTGTCTCAAAAGATGTTTTTAAAGGGCTTGGGGCTGGATATGGTGGGACAAGTTTATAATCCCAGCACTTAGGAGGCTGAGACAGGAAGATCACTATGAGTTTGAGGCCAGGCTGGGCTACACAGTGAGTTCAAGGCCAGCCTGAACTACACATTTTGAACTACACACTACACATAGTGAGACCCTACCTCAAAAAACCAAACAACAACAAAAACAGGGGCCTGGGATGTAGCCCAGTGGTGAAGTGCCCCTGAGTTTGACCCCCAACGCCACACAAACCAAAGCAAAAATAAAGAATCTAGAACTGGGGACACAGATTAGTGGTACAAAACATACATGAGGCCTTGGATTTCACCCCTAGCACCACAACCACAACAACACTAAAAAAACTGAAGAACCAAAGAGCTTCTATGATAGCCCTGAAGTTGACAGTTTTCACAACCACAGGTCATTACTGGTGAAAATCAAACATAAAGTTTTAAGTGAACAGCTTTAATTACAACCATGATCTGAGGCTGAGGCAGAAACATTATGAGTCTGAGGCTACCCTGGGCCTCAGAGTGAGACCATATTTTAAGAAGAAAGAAAGAAAGAAAGAAAGAAAGAAAGAAAGAAAGAAAGAAAGAAAGAAAGAAAGAAAGAAAGAAAGAGAGAAAGAAGACACCAGCCATGGTGATGTGACATGTTGTAAATGGGAGAGGAAGGCTCCTTTACGTGACCCTTCAGGATTGCTCTACCATGGCCAAGGACCTCACAGAGGTATTTTATGGTACCCACTGGTCCTGAGAGGAAGGCGGAGTATGTCACGCAGGGTACTAAGGGTGAAGCAGGCTGTTCCAAGCAGATGGGCAGCCAAGATCCACGGGGTCTTCACTGGTGTCAGGCAGGGCGTGCCAGCAGAACTCTTGAAGGGACTCTGTGCCTTCAGATGCCAATCAGCCACAGTCAGGGGATGGCGATGAGGAGAATTTATGGCACAGACCAGGATTATCACACTGGTACACCCAACCACTTCAGATGAGTGACACACAGGCACCAGGAAAAACGGGAAATTCTTTTTTTTTTTTTTTGGTACTGGAGGATCGAACTCATGACCTCGCACTTGCCAGGCAGATGCTTAGGCCACTGAGCTAAATCCTCAGCCCGAAAACGGGAAATTCTAAAATTCCTAATATACTGGAATACATGCACCAGAGAGACTAAGGCAAGAGGAGAGCTTGTTCAAGGCCAATTTGGGTAACACACAGGATCCTGTCTCAGAAATAAATGGACAAATAGGAACCAAACCTGGTGACACAGCCTATAATCCCAGCATTCTGGAGGCTCAGACAGGAGGATCACAAGTCTAAACACAGTCTGGACAAATGTGCAATTTAGCAAGATTCTGCCTCAAAATGAAAAATGAAAGTTGAAAAATAAAAATGAAAAATCAATGAAATGAAAATGAAAAATGAAATTTTCAAAATGAAATGAAATGAAAAATAAAATGTAAAATGAAAAATAAAAACAAGGGGATGTCGCTCAGTATGACGGCCTTGGGGTCAATCCTCCAGTACAGTGGTGGCAAACCTATGGCACATGTGCACAGTGGGCTGCTTATTATCAGTGTAAGCTCTAAAAGCTTTGCCATCATTGCTCTAGTATGGATGACAGATAGATTGATAAGACAGACAGATAGATAGATAGATACAGTTCAATGGTAGAGTATTTGCCCAACATGCATAACGTTGTATATTCAATCCTTAGCATGGCAAAATAATAATAACAAGACCAAGGATATAGCTCAGTGGCACAAGTGCCTGCCCAGCAAGCATGAGGTCATGAGTTTGACCCCCCAGTGCCAAGAATAAATAAAATTTAAAAATAAAAAAAATAATAACAGTAAACAAAACTGGCAATAAAATCAGGGGGAAAAAATGAGACTGTGACACATGCAGTGAGGACAGCTAGTTGGACCCAGACAAAAGAGTTGCAATCTTAAACCCTCAGGACAATCTGAGGCTTCCTTAACACGGAAATATTTTGCCCTTGGATCTCTCAGAAGAGTAGCCTTGGTCTGCATAAGGACCCTTTGATCATCTCACTTGAGGCAGATATCTAGGAAGGGCAGGCTTATTTTTCTGAAGACCTGCCCAAACTATTTGCTGCTGTCACCAGTCACAACTAAAGCAAACTCCAGGGGAACAAGTACACCCTACTACGCAACACAAGAGCTCAGACTTCACACAATAAAATGATCCAGCTCTGGTAACACATAGCAGAAAAGCCTGCCCAACTGTATGGACTGCACTGTAAGGGTATTAGACCAAGGCCAGTGGACGAAAACCTTACACTGAGCCAGATCCGTTGACATCAAACCACTGACTAGATATTCTAGACTTCACACCAGCTCAACAGGTGGACTCAGTGGTGACCTCCAAATAAGGACCCAATACGGCAGAGCCTCCCAGCAACTGAGGAGGAAACCTTAGTGATTAGGAATGTGGACTTTTCATTTGTGATCTCTCCACGCCTCCTTCATCGACATAGGTTAGAGACCTAGAAGTCACTCTGTGCCGAAGGCATTTAGAGTTAGGTAAGTGAGAGGAACTTTTCATTCTTGAAAAGCTCTGTAGTTTTTCTCCTTCACTGAGCAGCTATGAGTGTAGGGGACTCACAGGGACGAATTCTCTGACTGATGGGGACAAAGAGAACCCAGAGCATCAAAGTGGGAAACATTCACCCTTTGAAAAAGTGTGGGATCCTAGCTACTGTCGAGGGCAGGTAGAGTACACCATTAATCAGAACGGCCTGCCTGAAGTTGGGTGTGGTGGTGCATAGCTGTAACCCCAGAACTCAGGAGACTGAGCCAGGAGGGTGTTAAGTTCAAGTCCGGCCTTGGCTATACAGCAAGAGCTTGTTTCACCACCCTCCCCTCCGAAAGTGACCTGCACTGTGCAGACCACCAGTGGTGGCCATGTTAGCGTGGGATCCTCAACTATGAAATAAATACACTGCATAACAGAGCAGAGATCCACAAATCTTGCAGTAAAGGATCTTATACGTAATTTTGGGCATGTGGGCCACATCATCTCTGTTATAACTACCCAACTCTTCCCTTGTGCTTTGAAATAAACCATAAACTATATACAAACAAGTGAGTGCCTACGTATCAGTAAAACTGTATTTAGGAAAGCAAACAGAGAACAAAACTCAGTGCATAGGTTGATGTGTTAACCTGTGTACTCGAATATTTCTTGGGCTATATAACAAAAAGTCTCAAGTCTGGTAGCCAAAAGCTTCCTTGATTCATCAATTTTCTATACCTAGAGTCACAGCATTTTTTTATACCTAGAAAATTCACAAACCTAGAGGCCTTTATCAAAAGACCCTGTACCACCAACATAATCTATAGGATACATTTATCTTTGTGTTTTCCCCAATGGAACCTGAGTTAATTACTTGAATGACTACAGAGCGGCAAAAGAAAATATACCCAAAGTGTCCCTAAGGTGATATTACGTCCTGGGGTCTCAAAATACAATTATGAGCTAGGTATGGTGGCACACGCCTGCATCCAAGCTCTCTGGAAGGCGCAGGCAGGAAGATTAAAAGTTCAAGCCTAGCCTGGGCCGTGTATTGACCTAGCAAAAGCCCTGTCTCAAACCAAAAAATTTTTACAAGGGATAAGGATGTAGCTCACTGTGCAGGCCCCAGGTTCAGTGCCTAGTACTGCAAGAAAGCACCGTTATGGGCCACCACCAGCGGAAGTAGAAGCTGTGGTCATCAGGTGATACACTGTATCTTAACACAACTGAATTATAGAGGGCGCATCTGAACCACAGACCCAAGTCATGGGTATCTCCCCAGCTGCTGAATGTATAAATGGGATACAGAACTCTTGGGAACTGGCAGCATGCCTAAAATTGGTTACCTGACCAACAAGGGGAGGCCATTATGGTAGCAGAATGGAGGTGCTGGGAATTCCCCAACCCCTAAAACAATCAAATGTAAGTAGTACAATATTCCTAGGGGAACTGCACCGAGTAATGCCACTATCAAAGAACAAAAAGGACCGTGGCTACTGAGGTGTAATACATCCCTAGGACAAATACTACTTTGCGTTTGTGCAGAAGTCAAGTAGATCTTGGAGCAAGACTAGACAGTTGTACACTGAATGCCAGGCAGTCATTCCAATTGTAGCTGCTGCTCTCAATGTCTTTGCTGAAACCAATTAGCACGACAGCTGGCCCTTGAGATGTGGCTGCCAGTGAAGATGAAGATAATGGCCTAATCTCCACACTATTCTGAAAAAGACTCTGGGATCCTTCATGCCAGCACTGTAGGATGATATCAATTCTGTCCAGTGCCAAAATGCGGTCAGTGGTCTTGAGTCCAAAAACATCACACTGGATAATACTGTGCAGAATGGGTTCATCGACCAATAAATAACCAATAGTTTAAAGACCTTTATAACAATACAAATACTGTCACTGGTTCAGCAATCAGCCAACTTAAAGAAGTTTCGGGTCTACACAGTGTCTACACAATCCCTACAAGGGTTCACTTTAAGTTCCTGCTCCTTACATCGACTGTCCCTAAAATGAGGCACAATATTTGGTAGTTCCCTTAGACTTTGGAGAAAATATATACCATTTTTCCCATCTCATATCATGCTTTACACCACGTACAGACCACCTTTTCTCTATCCATGAACTCTTTGGAAGTTAAGGCATGTATTAACCTTAGGAAGCTTTTGTTTCCCATACCACACTTGCATTTCCAACATTTCACTTTAATTTGTAATATTTCTCTTCATAAACACTTTATAGGGCTGGAGCAAGGCTCCATGGTAGAATACTTGCCAAGCATGTACAAGGTCTTTCACACCCAGTACACACACATACGTACACACACAGCTTTATGGCCAAGTGTGTGGTGCGTGTGTACAATCCCAGTCACTAGGGAGGCTGAGGCAGGGGGTTCACAAGTTCAATGCCAACCCTGACTCAACATAAAACCAAAAGTGCTGGCTGGGGTATAGCTTAGTGTTCCTTGGGCTTAACTCCCAGTACCACAAAAAACAAAACAAAACACAAATTTTAAAAACTTTATTATTATTTTTTTGCACGTCAGACAGGTAATGTGCCAATGTTGTAGCAAAATTTGAGGGAGACATATCTTATGCACATGGCATGAACACCTAATCGTCATACTCATGAACCGAAGGATCTAAAGAAAAGTAAATAAAAGCTTTATAGAAATTTTAAGAAATAAATTATACTTGTTTATTTTATGTGCTTGAATCTTCCTGGGCTGGGGATGTGGCTTAGTGGTAGAGTTCTTGCCCTGAATGCCCAAGGCCCTGGGTTTGATCCCCAGCACTGGAAAAAAAAAAGAAGAAAGAAGAAAGAAGGAAGAAAAAGAGAGAAGCATCTTCCTAGTGAGTTTAGTACATACCTACAATTCTACCACTCTGAGAGGCTGAAGCAGGAGGTTCACAAGTTTGAGTCCAGTCTGGGGAACTTAGTGTCTTAGGGTTTAGTAAAACAGTGTCTCAAAAAAAAAAAAAGCCCTGTTTCCTTGCATTCATTCATGATTGACTTAACATAACAGTTGTTAAATAACAGACAATTAAAAGCTGAGAACAAAGCCGGGTATGGAGGCACACCTGCAAACCCAGTACTTTCGAGGCTGCAGGAGGAGAGTCGAAACTGTGGGGCCACAACCTAGGGGGCACAGGCAGTTCAAGGCCAGCCTAGAGTACACAATGAGACCTTGTTGCAAACAAAACAAAACAAAACAAAACAGTAGAGTACAGAACTGTTCCAAACCACAAAGCTGCACCAACAAGAGGCATGATTTTTTTTTTCTTAGATGTGTAAAGTTTCTCTCAGTGACATAAGCACCTGCCTGGCAAGCACAAGGTCCTGAGTTCGATTCCTGATACCAAAGAGAAGCATACATTTTCTCTAGGATTATTCCAAATGAACAGAAGATCTCATTACTTGAGTGAAATCTCTCCATGAGAGAACTTATGTGAGTTACGGTGAATAATATAAGAAATACCCTATGAGTAACATCAGACAATCATCTGATGGCTATTCACAATGAAACATCAGTAGGAGGGCTAAGAAATGGTGGGGGAGAAACGGGAGATAAAACTGGGCTACATTACAGCGGAGCGGGAAGGGTAGCTCGGCAGTAGAGCTCATGCCTGCCACACACGAGGCTGTTTAATACTCAGAGGCCCCCCACACTCCAGAGTTCATGCCTGGGGCCGTCAAAAATTAAGACATTCAACTGTGCCCATGAGTTATGCAGAGACTTGAAGTTACATTTAAAGACTAACTTGGACTAGCAGTGTAGTTCAGCAGTACAGTGCGTGCCTAGCATGTCCAGGGTCCTGGGTTCAACCCCCAGTATGGCAAAATCAAATAACAAACAAAATAAAACCGAACAACCCCACCTGAATTCTATCTATCTATCCATCCATCCATCCATCCATCCATCTATCCATCTATCTCACCAAGGCAGGAGGATTGCAGATTTGAACCCAGCCCGGACAACTTAACAACTTAGTGAGACCTTGTCTCAAAAAAGTAAAAAAGATCTGGGGATGTAGTTCAGTGGTATAGCCCTGGGTTCCATCTCAAATACTACCAAAAACAAACAAGCCAAAAAAAAAGCACGACACAACAAAATCTTAAACTGAGCCTTAGTCTTCTAGATGTTGAGAAATGTTTACATTTTAGCTGAATAACTTGGTTAACTCAGTCCAGTTAATAAGTGATAGAAAAACAAACAAACGGGCTGGGGATTTAGCTCAGTGGCCTAAGTGTCTGCCTGGCAAGTGCGAGGTCATGAGTT
>PVJX010011545.1:33159-53314 GCA_004027295.1 Dolichotis patagonum | reverse complement strand
AAAAAAAAAAAAAAAAAAAAAAACCACAAAGCAAAACAGTCACTAGGTACGGACACCTGCAGCCCCGCTCAGCGCTGCCAAGTCCTCCGGCCCTGGGACACAGGAAGGGACCTGAGTGAGGCAGAGCTCACGCCTCACAACAAGTGCCCCCGATGCTACCTGTGGCCAGCTGGGTGACAGCTTCCTGAGGGTGCCCATGGCCTCATCCCGGGGGCTGGGGTGATGTTACCTCCTTGGCAAAAGGGACTCTGCAGATGGGCTGACGTGAAGGACTCTGGGGAGGGCATCATCCTGACCTCCTGGGGCCCCCCTGAGAGGGCACAGGAAGGTGAGAGGCCAGGGGAGGCTGAGATGCAGCACTGTAGCTCTGCAGGTGGAGGAAGGGGCCACAAGCCAAGGGCTGTGGGCGCCTCTAGGGACCGGGACGGCCTGTTTTACGACTCTAACCTCCCGGCCTGAATTCATCCACTGATTTTAAATTCGAGTCATCGAGTTTGTGGTCATTTCTGCCACTAGCCCCAGAGATCTCCAAGAGGCAGAAAGTCGGGGGTGTGAACCCCCCAACAAGAACACTTCCATCAAGGACCACGTGACAGGTGGCATCTGCTCAGGGCTCTCAGCTGTGCCATACCTCCCAGTTGCCCCAGGCCAGGCCACCTGGCTCAAGCCCGTGGCACACATGTGACCCCTCTGTCCTCGCTGGTACAGATGCCCTAGGCTGAGGCGACGAGGTGCCACCGGGGGCCTGAGTCACCCGCACCCCGAATCCATGGCCCTGGGTGTGTGCTCAGGGCCTGTTTACCACAGCGCACGGCTGGATGCCTGACACACGCACTGCTACGATTCCTTCTTTTCCTCCAGGGGTCGGAACCCAGGGGCTCCAGACCGAGCTGCACCCCCGCCCGTCCCCACCCTTCACATGCACCCCTCCACGGCGCCCCGAGGCGGAGCTTACCATGCGCCCCACCCCGCGAAGCCGATAGCCTGGATGACGGTCAGGACAAACTGGGCCCCGAAGATGAAGAAGAAGGCCATGAAATTGAAGGAACTGTCAGCTCTGCGGGGACAGGAAAAGACAGTGCTCACGACCTGACGCTGAAGGGAGGGCGCAAGGCCCCGCCGCCTGGCTCTGCGCCTCTGGACGGACAACGCAGCCCCCAGCCCGTACCCTGAAGCGGTGCCTGCGGAGCTCGGGGTGCCCTGGGCCGCCCCGCCCCGCTTCCTTCCCGTGCCCGGTGGCCCGAGATTTGCGTCTTTCCTGTCTTAGGTGAGGCCTCAGGCACCTTCCCCCTCACTCAGCCAGTCTGGGGGTGACCGCGACACAGACCGGAGTGACAGCACGTGCAGCCAGCCGTAAACGTCCGCGGCTGCGTGACTCACAGCCCGTGTCCATTGCAGTTGGATGGACCCACACCCCAGCCCCTTGCTGACTGCACCACGCAGCTGGGGCCCAGGCCGGGGGTGGGGTACGGGGAGGCTGGGCGGGGCCCGTGGGGCCATGGGGTGGAGGCAGCGGGGAGCCCCATCCTGCGACCCGGAGGGAGGCCGTGCACTGACAGACTCGGTGCCCCTGGAATTTTCAAAAACCTGGACGATCCAGGCATCCTGGCACACGCCTGTCATCCCAGCCCTTGGGAGGCTGAGGCAGGAGGATCGCTGAGTCCCAGGCCAGGCTGAACTGCAGACACCTCGTCTCAAACACTACCCCACCCCCACAAATAGCCTGGCCTGGTAAGAGGCAGGTCCCCACTCCCACCTGGTTCCCCTGCCCTCACGTCCACACCTGGCCCAGCCCTGCCAGGCTGGGAGAGCAGTGTGGACACACCTTGAGGACTCTGCTCAGCAGAGACATCAGACACAAGATGTACGTGTGGTCTCCGCAGACAGGAAATGCCCAGGACAGGCCACTCCAGACACAGGAAGTGGCCTTGTGGGTGCCAGGCTGGGAGGGAAAGGGGACTGCTAGGGGAATGGGTGGGGCTCCCTTTGGGGTGATGAGAGTGTTCAGAGAGGGCAGCAGCCATGGCTGGACAGCCCTGGGGACACACTACCACAGCAAGCCGTCCACTTGGAGTAGGTGAATTGGAAAGTGAAGAAAATCGCACTGAAGCTGCTATTGAAATAGAAAACCAGCTGGGCGTGGTGGTACAAGCCCGTCATCCCAGCACTCAGGAGGCTGAGGCAGGAGGGTCACTGTGAGTTCGAGACCAGCCTGGGCTGCAAAGTGAGTTCAAGGACAGCCTGAACTCTATCTCAAAAAGACAAAAAACAAACAAACAGAGCTGGGGGAGTGGCAGCAGCCAGCGGTCACTTCAGCACTGGGAGAGGCTGAGGCAGGGGGATCACAAGTTTGAGCCCAGCCTGGGCCCCAAGGACCAGGCATGGGGCTCAGCGTGACGGGCCTGGGTTCCTCTCCCAGTACCACAGGGGACCGATGGGCCCCACAACAGGACCCCCAGTCACTGCTGATAATGGGGCCGGCCCTTGTGGGCCCGCGGCGGCGACCCGGCCTGCGCTCAGCTCACCGGAAGGCCTTGTACACGGGCCGGAACCAGCACACGTAGCTGCAGGGCGTGAAGAGCAGCAGCCAGACGAAAGCCAGGCCGAAGTTGGCCCCCGAGCCTCCGCCGATCCACCAGGCCAGGCAGGCGACAAGGTTGACGGCGAGGGTGACACAGTAAACTGGCGGGGAGGAGGGAGGCGAGGCTGAGCCGGCTGCCACTGAGGACGCTGGCCGGGCCGGAGGGTCGCCCCTGGGCTCTGGGGACACCTGGGGACCTCAGGAGGAGCCGGGGAGGTCAGGACGTGGCCCCAGGCGCCGTGGGGAGCACGGATGGGCTCTGGTTACACTGGGGGCTCCTGAGGGACCCTGTCCCTGCACCCTGCTGACAGGGGGTTCGGTTGGGCTCCCGAGGACGGGGCAGCCCGGCCCGGTGTCCCGCCCCGCAGCCCACGCCCAGGGCTCACACAGCCAAAGCCGATAGATCCTCTTCACCAGCACCTGGTGCTCCACGGGGATCTCGTCGGCGAAGTCCTGGTAGAAGCAGGGCTTCAGCGGGACGAACCTCGGCAGGGGGGGGAAGTTGTTCTCCTTCCCTGCAGGGAGAAGAGCCCAGGACGGCTGTGACTGGCTGCGGCAGTGACCCCATCCTCACCCGAGGCGGTGTCACCTTCCCCAGCAGAAGGGACGCCGCAGCCGGGCTAGGGGATGGGCAAAGAGGGGACGCCCAGGAGAGGGCGCGGGAGGGCGGGTGACAGGCAGAGAGATGGGAGATACCTCGCTGCCGGCCCTGCAGACGGAGGACGGGGCCGCGAGCCAAGGGCTGTGGGAGCCCAGGTGGGGCGGGGGGACCTGGGCTCTCCCTGGAGCCTAGGGAGGAAGCAGCCCTGTGGCCGCGCCTGGACTCAGCCCAGCAAGTCTCATCTCAGAATTCTGCCCCTCAGGTTCTAAGACAGCACAGATTTACATTGTTCTCTTTTTTCAGTCCCGAGAATCAAGTCCAGGGCTGACGCAGCAGGCACTCTACCACTAAGCCACTCCGGCCTTACTTACTTAAAAAAACAAAACAAAACAAAAAAAAACACTTTTCTTTGTTTTGTCTTTTTGAGACCGGGTCTGGCTGTGCAGTCCAGGCTGGCCTCAAGCTCACTTTGCAGCCCAGGCTGGCCTCCAGCTTCCGGCGATCCTCCTGCCTCAGCCTCCTGAGTAGCCGGGATGTACAGCATGAGCCGCCCCAGCTTAGATTTTGTTGTTCCAGGTCACTGAGTGTGTGGTGAGTTCCTCTGTCGGTTATTTTATCATCTAGTGATTCCTCAGCTCACGCTCCCAGGTGTCCGGCAGGCGGAAGGTTACCACTGCACCAGGCTCCCGGAGCAAAGCCTTCCAGCGCCAGCGGCTTGCAACCTCAGAAACGTACCTCCTCCACTGCGGAGCCCAGAAGGCCCAGGCCTGGGGCTATGTCCAGCCAAGGCCCCTCTGCAGCTCCTGGGGGGCCCTTTCTGCCTCTGGGGCTCTGGTGCACCCGGGCTCGGGTCTGTCTCTGCCTTCCCTGGCCACCTTCTTACTGAGATCCATCCCTGGGTTAAGGTACCTCACTCCAGTATGGCCTCACTTAACTAACGATAGCCCCAGACACACACCCTAGACGAGCGCACCCTGCGGTGCAAACTGCTAGCAAGAGGCCAGCAAGGCAGCTCCAGGGCACTGTGCGCTTGGGTGGGGAAGGGAGCCCAGCAGACTACGGGTCATGGGTACAGCCAGTGCAAGGGCCCTGGGGTGAGCACCCTGCAGGTCCAGAAACGGTAAGGAGAAAAGAAGAGGTGGCAGGAGTTGAGGCAGCTATGGCGGAGCCTGCACAGCCCCGGGGTCGTCCTCCAGGACCCTCCACCATTCCCAACCCAGAAGACACACGTGACCTCATGTCCTGTCACCAGCTTCCTGCCACCATTGATACGGCAGCTCTGCAGATAGGAGGGACACACGGAAGGCAAACTGTGCTGCCCAGGACGCAGGCCACACCATGATAGGTCGTGCATGGGCTGCGGGTGAAAGTGGGCCCTGCTGTCCCTTCCCGCCTGGGGACACCTCCCAGGGACATGCAGCAGACCCTCAGCTAGGGCGGCCCTGCTGGACTCACCAGACATTTCCACTCCGGCTGACCTGGCGCCTGTGCTGGGGCCTGCAGCCACCTGGAAGGAGACAGGACATCAGGGACCCTGTGGCCACTGGGGGATCCGAGCAATGCCCAGCTACAGGCTGTGGCCGCCCTTAGTGACCAGAGAGCCCCGTTCGGGAGCAACGCATCAGGCTTCTACCGGAAAGGCGGGCCCGGAGCCCGGTGGGAAGGGGAGGGTTGCGAGCGGGCTCTCCCATCCCCACGGAGGGGCTGGTGCTCGGCGCCCAGGCCAGGGGGGCATGGGTATGGTCAGCAGGGGGCCTGAGCTGTGGGACGGGCAGGCCCTGCTCCGGGTCCCTGCTGTCAGTTCCAGCCCTGTCCTGACACTCATAGTGACCCCTTCAGGTCACCTGTAGGACGATCCCGGAGAAGCCTTTGGATCACTGAGCCCACACGGCCAGTGTTCAGATGCACCTGTCCCCCGGAAACTCCCGAACGCCTGACCACGCGCGGCCCAGAGGATCCCCAAGCCCCCCACGCTCCCAGCCAGCCACGCAGTGCTGCCCAGCCCGGGACCCCGCCAGACGCCAGCAACTCCGGACAGACAGCAGCTCGGGCTGCGGGGAGGTTTATTGGCACAGGTCAGAGCCGTTTCCCGACACAGCGGGGCGGAGGGCCTTGTGGGTGAAGAGGTGGCAACTCAGCCAGGTGTCCTTAAACCGATGGGCTGGACGGCAGCCTGCAGGGCGGCCCTGGGCCACACAGGCCGGGCACAGAGGAGGGTCCGGGAGAGGGTCCACAGAGCCTCCTACGTGTCGGGGTCCAGCAGGCGACACTGGTCCTCGAGGACGCCGCGGAACACCAGGAAGCGGTGGTTGAGGTCAGGCCGGGCGTGGACGCGGAAGCGGGTGCCCAGGGCGCCATCGGGCGAGGCGGCCCCGTAGAAGACGCGCCGGATTCGGGAGTGCACCAGGGCCATGGCGCACATGGCGCAGGGCTCCCGGGTGACGTACAGGTCGTAGCCGGTGCACACGTAGGGCTGGCCATCCTCGTCCTCCTCCACCTCCAGCTTGCGCACTGCGCCTGCGCGGGCCGGCGGGGCAGCGGCCGGGGAGCAGACGCAGGTCGGGTGGGCGCGCAGGTCGTGGGCGCCGCGGCCCTGGCCCTGGGCCACGAGGTCAATGCACACCATGACGGCGTGTAGCAGGGGGCTGGCGGCGCTGCGGCAGTCGTGGCCCGTGGCTAGCACACGGTCCTCGGTGGGGTCCACCACCACGGCCCCCACAGCCCGGAGGCCCTGGGCCACCGCCCGCCGGGCTGCACGCACGGCCCGAGCCATGTGGCCCTGCATGGCCGCTCGCTCCACTGCGGAGAAGAGCTGCCCGGCCAGCGCGCTGGTCACTCGCTTGTCCTCGTGGAAGGCCGTGGGCCAGTGCATCCGGGCCTCCTCAAACTGGTCCCTGGTGAGAGGCGGCCGAGCGGGCACGGGGACCAGAAAGGGGGGCCCCAGGCCACGGGGGTCCACGGAGGGCTCGGGAAGCAGCTCGGCCAGGGAGCGCGGGCCCGGGGCTGGGCCGGCCAGGCACAGCAGCAGCTCCAGCGCGGGGGCGCCATGGGCGCCGGGCCGGGGCCGCACCCGCTTGAGGTGGGCCTGCTCGGGCAGCGGGTGGACGGCGGCCACCTCCCGGAGGAGGCGCGAGGTCTGGCGCTTGTCCAGCACAGGTGCGGCGTAGGCCAGCACCAGCTCCACGCCCCCAGACTGCTGCTCGGACAGCACGGGGACCACCCGCCACAGCGCGGGCTCCTGCTCTGAGCTCCTGGCCACCGTCTCGGCCTGCTGCGCCGTGAGGCCCGGGCTCGGCTCCATGCTCATCCTCAGCCGGTGGGCGGGCGGGGACTGCGGAAGACAGAGACCCATGGCAGCAGGGTGCCAGGCCTGGCCGCGGACTCCTCCCGCGAAGCTGGGGCCGAAGGAGGCTGAGCAGGCCGGATCCGGAGCCGGCCCACAAGTGCAGCCCAGGTGTGGCCCACGGCTGGCTCCGTTCTCGCCTGCATCCTACTAGGCTCCGGTCTGCAGAGTCTAAGTCTCCGCTGGCTGGTGGAGAAAGCTGGGACGTCATTCGTACCGAAAAGCACACCGCTTGTTCGGTGTTAGTTGTGAGCGCCGGGGAAGAAACCAGGGCCCGGCGTGTGCTGGGTGAGCGCTGACACTGAGCGCCCGGCCACAGCACGCAGGGATGGCTGCGGAGACAACGGGCAGCAGGCTGGGGGACAGGAAGCCCAACGAGAGGCCGGGTGCACACAGAGGACTGGGGGTGCCACTGGTGGGTCCTGGATTTCTGGGGCTGTCCCAACTTGCCAGCCTGAAGCTGCCAGCGCAGATGGCAGGGTGCAGCCCCTGCCCACATCTGGCCCAGCAGGCTCGCTGCCACGGGACGCCCACCGGACCATCACAATCGCCATGGGGACGGCCAGAACCAAGTGCAGACCCAGCCTGGCGCGAGGCTCCCCACGAGACAGTCCAGCAGCTCAGGGACCCTGAAGACCCGAGCAGAGGTGGCCGTGGGCGGGGGCTGGTTGCCCAGCAGCACAACCCCCACCCTGAGCAGAACCCGTCTCCAACACCACCAGACTGGAGTGTATGGGCTCAGAGCACTACTGGCACTGCACGGGAACACACACGCCTTCCCAGCAGTCTGGGAGGCTGACGCAGGAGGGTCACAGGTTTGCAGATAACCTGAGCGAGTCGGTGACTTGGTGAGGCTCTGCCTGAAAATAAAAAATTTTTTAAAGGGCAAGAAGATCTATCCCATATTCAAGTCCATTCTGGGCGACTTAGCCAGATCCTTTTGCAAAACAGAAAAAAAAAAAAAAACCCTAAAGGCTGGAGATACAGCTTAGCATAAAGGCCCTGAGTTCAATCTCAGTACAGCCAAAAGGAAAACAAAAAAGATGCACTTTATTAAAATGAATTTCAACCCTTTTTGGTTCTTTAGCACAGCTGCACCCAGCCACCTAGAAAGCTAAGCTAAGCTGGGAGTTCGAGGCCAGCCTGGGCAACTCGGCAAGATCCGGTCTCAAGATAAAAAGGGCCGGGAGTGTGGCTCAGCGGCAGGGCCCCGTGCGGTCATCAAACAGTAAGAAAGAAATGACCGCCGAGGCTCTCACGTTTCCACCGGACAGCGCTGCCTGACGTTCGCTAGCGAGAAGCTTCCGATGGCGTGTACGTGGCTCCGGGTGACCTGGACACACGCCGGGACCCCAGCGCCACTGCCCCTCCAGGGGACAGGGATGTGCCCATTAGTTCCCAGCTCAGAGCCCCCTCCCGATGGCCCCAGGATCTGGGTGGTGGGTTTACAACTCGGCCTGTCACCGAGGAGGACCCACGGGACTTCTGCCTGGTCACCTCAGCTGTGGCACGGAACGGGCGATGTGGCACCCAGTCTGCCCTGCGGGCCTGTGCCACCTCTGTGACTGCCACCCAGGCCCCAGGTCAGACCGGGGGAGGGGACCTTGGTGGGTCCCTTGCGGGATCCCTAGCCACACATATGCCAATTCTGCAGCCCCCGAGGCCTGCCAGGGCCACAAAAACTGCACTGTCCCCAGAGCAAACAGAAACACAGCCTCGTTTGTCCCTCCAAGACTACGACCTCTGTCTGCAGACTAACAAAACAGGCGATACCAGGGGGGGCTGTCATCAGGACACAGCGGCCTGTGAGGGCATTCGAGAGTCGGGGGCAGTTACAAAGACCACAGGGACAGAGGGGCCCCTGGGAATTGGGGGGGGGCTCTCCTGGGGGGAAGGGTGAGCTCAAGACAAGAAGAGGTCGTCCCCACCTGCCACAGCCCACGGGCTTCCCAGGGAGCAGGGAACCCTGACAGCCACTCCCTGCCGCACCGAAGACACCTGTCCCTTCCTGGGGGTCTCAACCCCAACTCTGGGGGCAGGAGGCTGTGGGCCTGGGGTTGGCAGAAGTGTACTATTGCTCCAGCCCAGCCTGGCACTGGGCAGGGACAGGACATGGCATCTATTGGAGTGGGTGAGCCGCCATGGTGATGTCCCTGTGAAACTAAAGTGAAGACTCACAGCTGAGACCCCAGCGTGTCTGGCCCGGCAGTACCCGCCCACGGGTCCTGCCGCAGAGGATTCTGGTCCCGCTCAGCCCCTCCCTGGTGGGGAGGCCTCAGGCACCACCCTCCCCTCTCCAGCTTCAGCTTCCACTATTATGCAGTGCCCTGGCAGGGGATCAGGGACAGAAACTGGCAAAGCTACCACAGGGCCCGCACCGCCTTCAGATTTGGTGATGCTGCCAGCATGGTGGCGCACGCCTGGGATCACAGCACTAGGGAGGCTGAGACAGGAGGACTGACTGCTTCGAGTTCAGAGCCAGCCTGGGCTACACACTGAGTTCAAGGCCAGCCTGAACTGTGTCAGAGACCCTGTCTCAAAAAAGATTAAAAAGATTCAGTTATCAGTTATGTTCCACCAATGAGGCCCCTAGTTCTTGGGGTGCACAAAGGGTGCATGTCAGGAGGACTCCCCAGCAACCAAGACCCATGGAGAAGGAAGGGCCAGTGCCAGGCCCGGGACACGCCCATGCCCCAAGGAGGTGCTTGTGCCCAGTGCACTTTCCAGGGCTCAGCCCCACCAAGTGGAAGGCGGCCCCAGGATTCCCATTTTTAATGTCCCCCCACCCAGTGCGGACAGTCACCCTACAAAACACAGGCAGTCCCGCCAGATATGAATTTCAAATAAGCAATGGTTATTTTAGTATAAACGTATCCCATACAATCTTCAAGACACACTTATGCGTTAAAAAAAAAAAAAAAAAAGGTCGGGCATGGGGGGGGGGTTTGCACACCTGTAACTCCAGCACTCTTGGCCGAGCCAAAAAACTGCCATGAATTTCAAGGGCAGCCTGAGCAGTAAGACCTTGTCTCAAAACAAACAAACAAAAAAAATACACTTGTGCACGAGAAGGATTTGTGGAGCCAGGCCTGGTGACACACACTGAGGCTGTGATAGAGATGAGCCCAAGTCTGGGGCCACCCCGGCATACAAGGCAAGTTCAAGAGCAGCCAGAACTATGCAGAAATACACTGTTTGAAAACATCAAAACAAAACAAAACAAAACAAAACAGATGCACGGGGTGACACACACCTGTAACTCCAGTTTAACCTGAGCTACTCGGAAGGCTGATGAGACAAGAGGATCACAAATTCAAAGCCAGCCGGAGGAATTGAGTGCCTCACGGCTTTTCAAAATTAAAAGGATCGCCGGGCGTGGTGATGCATGCCTGTAACGCCAGCATTCGGGAGCCTGAGGCAGGAGGATCGTTGCAAATTTGAGACCAGCCTGGGCTACAAAAGCAGCTCAAGGCGAGCCTAAGCTGCACAGCAATATCCTGTCTCAAAAAACACCAAAAAAAAAAAAAAAAATTAAAAGGGTGGAGGATGTAGCTAAATGGTTGAGCGCTTGCCCAGCATGCTTGAGGCCCTGCAATCAGTAACTAGGACTGCAAAAGAAAAGTCCTTGAAAATTCACACTTACAATAACTACCTGCAAAGATAATTAACTCACAGGCTTATTAAAAAATTACGGGCACTTCCTAAAAGAAATTTCGAGATGGGGAGAGGGTCACCACGGATCAGGAAGCTGCTAAACTAGCAGCCCGAAAAAGTAGGACTGGCAGCGACGAGCCACTGGGGACACCGGAAACACCTGGGGTGCACGGGGTCTCCAGAAAGTGCCAGGGAATGCGCATGCGTAGAAACACGCCGGGCCTTGAATGAGGGTCCCAAAGGCCTCGGCGCACGCGCGCTAAGACTACATCGCGCGCCACGCGCACGCGCACCCACCCACCCGCCCGCAAATCTGACCAAGCCAACCCCTCAGTGCCCGAACGGTCCCTTTCGCCAGTCACTGCCCAGACCCCCATCGCCACCCCTGTTTCCTATCCGCGGAAGGCTGGGGTGCAAAAACCCGAGTTTCCGGGAGACGCTCACCTAGAGAGACTCGCGCGAGTGCTGCGCTTCAGCAAGACCTAGCAACCGCCCCGCCTGGCGCCGCAGAGCACGACGGGAGCGTAGGTAGGCAGGGCCGGAACTACAATTCCCAAAGGCACCTCGCGCGGGCCAGCCCGGCGCCCACGTGACCCTGCGAAGGTGCGGCTCTGTCCTTGCTGTAACCCAGTGCTGTGAATCGTGGGTTCGAGAACCAGCCCGCGGCCGAGGGAAACCTGGAACTTAGAGGGCTTTTGGGAAACCATTTCCAGACTCCTCCGTGGTGGTCAGGAAGTGAGCGCGGTCTGGAGTTTGGGCCCACTGCAGGCCTCAGTTTCCCCATTTGGCCAGTAGGCAAAGGAGCCTTCTTGACTGCCATACATATTTTGTCAGTGCATGGGGACTTTTTTTTCAATGAGGGGGCTGAGGCAGGCCTTAGCACTGAGCTACACCGCCATTTTTAGTTTCTTATTTTTTTGGTACTGGGGATCGAGTGCATGACCTTGCGCGTGCCAGACAGTCACTTATGTCACTGAGCTACATCCCCTGCCCCCGCTCCTTTTTAAATTTTGAAACAGAGGCTTGCTAAATTTCCTGGGTTGGGCTCTTCCTGGTGAGCGTCCTGGCTCAGCCTACCGGAATCGTGGAATGACAGTGGGGCGCCCCCATCCCCAGCTAGGAACCAAGCACTGGATTTTGGGGGACGCTTCAGATCCAAACTATAGTAAAGGTTCATAGTCCGCACCCGAACGTTGTTGTGAAATCAGAAAGTCCCTCCGGGCATGAACTTGCAGGTGGCAAGCAGGGAGCGTCTTGGAGGCCACGCAGCCGCGGTGGGGCGCCCAAGGCCGAGCACTGCTGGCTGCGGGAGCTGAGAATTCTTCCGCCCCGATAGGCGGGGACCTCGCCCAGGGCACAGCAGGCTTTATCTGGGCCTCTGCTGGCCCTGACCGTTGCAGGCAGGGACAAAGTCAAGGTTCCTGGTGCCCAGCTGTGCGTCTTCGTTTGCCTGATTGCCCTGTTGACTTCCTGGGGTTACACTGAGCTGGCTTTTGTGCCACAGGTGGTTCCCGTCGCTGCGCTGACCCTTGAACCAGGATCATCCAGTCAGAGGGGAGGGAGGGACTTCCTTCAACCGCCCAGGGAAGGTAGCTTAGGGTTAGCTACACCCTGACAAAGAAGAGGGTGTTGCTTACTTCACTTCCCAGAGTTAAGGGGCGCCTGGCTGCCCTCAGAACCCCTGAGGAAGCCAGGTATGGTGGAGCATGCCTGTCCTCCCAGCACTAAGGGGGCTGAGGCAGGACAATCAAAAGTTGGCGCTCAGCCTGGGTACCTCAGCGACTTAGCCTGTGTCTCAAAATAAAAAAATAGGCCGGACATGATGGCAGTTGCCTGTCATCCCAGCACATAGGAGGCAGAACCAGGAGGCTCCTTGTGAGTTCAAAGAGAGCCCAGGTTATGTAGTGAGTTCGAGACCAACCTGGACTACAAGGTGAGACCCTGTCACTTCTGCTAGACTGAACGACATTCGTTTGTGGAAGCAAACTGAGTGTCACAAAGGTCTAAACTCCAATCTCTGCTCATGGCTCTGAAAGCCTTAGTTGCTTGGGGGAGGCATTTTGTCCCGGACCCTGGGGTTTGAACCTAGGACTTTACACCAAGCTGCCACAGCTGCGGGCATCTTAGGGCCTCTGACCCCAGAAGCCTCGGCACTGGACAGCAGACCGCCGGATGACAAAAAGACCTGAACAGACTCACTCAGAAGACAGAGACATGGCCACAGGGGCCCCCATCCCCTGCAGCCTCCCCAGGAGGCTTCACTGCCGGATTCCCGGGGCCCCAGGCTAGACAGAGCCCAAGCAGACCAGGCAGCAAGGAAATCACCGTGAGATGGCGCAGCAGGACCCAGGACCCAACCTCAGGCCCTGGGGCCATCTGACGGGGCCACCTTTGGAGAATGTGAGGCGAGTCTGTCCAGGGAGGGCCGCCAAAGCTCACAGACCTTAACCAAACAGACCTTGAACGCATTGAGGGCCGACATAGCCCAGGCTCGCCTTGAACTCACTTGATCCTCCTGCCTCAGCCTCCCGAGTGCTGGGAGTATTGTGGCAAAACTGAGTCTAGGAAAAGAATGGCAGCCAGTGGGGTTAGGTATTTAACTTAGTGGCATAAGCACCTGCCTGGCAAGTGTGAGGCCATGAGTTTGATACCTGGCCCAGTACCAAAAAAAAAAAAAAAAGCCTGAGCAAAGCAGGAGGCAGTGAAGCTATTGGGAGCTATTCATAAGGGAGGTCCGGTGGGCTCGAACTTTTACGTGATGCACAAGCAGGAGGTACCAAGGCAGGAGAGAGCAGCCTGGCAGTGTTCTGTCTCCTAGCAGGGCGAGGTCGTGCATGACAAGGCTGGATTAATGGGCCTGAAGTGGGGGACAGGCAGACACCCCGAATACTGACCTACACTCTCGTGGTTACAGGAATCAAGAAAGTAATCACGGAGCTAGGAAGCAGTCACAGAGCTAGGCAGTTTCCAAAGAACAAGTCGTTTGAAAAGAACAGTTTTCCTGGTACAGTTTTTCCCTTTTGGGATTACAGGCCTGTGCTGCCACGGCTGGCACAGCAGAACCTTCACTTGGAAAATGAGGCGTAAACCAGGTTGGGTGTAGATGCCCGCCATCCCGGCTGTCTGGGAGGCTGAGGCAGAAAGATTGAGAATCCAAGCCCCACCTGGGCTCGAACTTAGCAATTTAGCCAAACCCGTGTCTCTCAAAATTTAAGAAAAATGGGGCTGGGGATATGGCTTAGTAGCACAGCGCCTGTTTGGCAAGTGTGAGGTCATGACTTTGATTCCTGGTACTAAAAAATAATAATAATAATAATAATTTTAAAAAGAGCTGAGTGTGGTGGTGCATGCCTGTCATCTCACCACTCGGGAGGCTGAGGCAGGAGGATCACCGCAAGTTTGAAACCAGCCTGGGCTCCAAAGTGAGCTCAAGGCCAGCCTGAACTGCATAGTGAGACCCTGTCTCAAAAAGACCATAAATAAATAAATTAATGATTTTAAAATGTTTTAAAATTTTATAAGGGACTGCTATAGCGCTCAGCAGCACAGTGTCTGCTTGGAAGTGCGAGGTCCTGAGTTCAATTTCTGGTACCCGAAAAAATTTAAAAATAATAACAGGTAGGGCCAGGGATTTAGCTCAGCAATTTGAGTGCGCCTGCCTGGTGAGTGCAAGGTTGTGAGTTCAATCCCTGGTACAAGAAATGAAATGAAATAAATGAAATGAAATGAAGTGAAGTGAAATGAAATGAAGTGAAATAAAATGAAATGAAGTGAAATGAAATGAAATGTAAAAACAGGTGGGAGGGGCTGGGGATGTAGCTCAGTGCCAAAGCTCTAGGTTTAATTGCAAAAAAAAGAGACAGCGACAGGCCGAGCTATGAAGGCACTGGCTCCCCCTGCTGGCTAAAAGCTGTATTGCCAGTGGTCCTGGGTCTTGAAGGGGGAGAAAAGGGGGCGGGTGTAGCTGTTGGTGTCCGCAGCGCCAAGGTTAAAACCTCCTGCGCGCATTATTTGGGGACGCTATTGAGTTAGGCCCCAGGGTCACAGCAAGATACACTGGGGCAGGCAGTGTGACCAGGGGCCCCAGCTTCCGGGACTGAGACTTCCGTCCCTCCCCACTCTGAGGGGAAGTCGCCGTGGGCTGCGTCCTCAGCCTCAGCAGGGTAGGGGCGGCTGGAAGCCCTGACCCGGGGACTATCCACTGGGGCAGTGCTGTCGCAGGGGACAGTGGGTGATGTCTGGAGGCCTCTGTGGTTGTCAAAACTGGCGTGGAGCAGGTGGAGGCCAGAGATGCTGCTCGAGGCACCTCGCTGTGCCCTGGGTCCCCCAGGAGGTGAATTCTCTGGCCCCAGTGAGCACGGTGTTCTGGGGGAGCTGTTGGTTTGTTTATATTTACTTGTCTTTTTCAGACAGGGGCTCACTCTGCAGTTCAGGCTGGCCTTGAACTCACTTTGTAGCCCAGGCTGGTCTGGAACTCACAAGGATCCTCCTGCCTCAGCCTCCTGAGTGCTGAGATGACAGATGTGTGCTACCACACCCGGCCTGTTGCTTTAATTTTTTGGAAAAAGTAATGAATTGGGAGCCAAGCATAGTGGCACAGGCCTGTTGTCCAGTACTCAGGAGGCCGAGGCAGGAGGCTCACCGCCAGTTTGAGGCCAACCTGGGTCATATAGTGAGATTGAGGTCGGCCTGAACTGCATAGGGAGATGCTGTCTCAAAAAGACAAAAAAATTATATCTATCTATCTGTCTATAAAATAGTCTAGGGCTGGAGGTCAGTAGCAGAGCACTTACCCAGCATTCATGATGCCCTGGTTTCAACTCTGGCTTCCAAAGAGGAATACTATGCAGCAGTGAAGAAGATAGACAAGTATGGCACCCATCATGGGTGTGCCTCACAAGTGGACGTAGTGAGAAGCAGGCTGCATGAGAGAGCACACAGCGTGAAGACATCACATGGAAAGTGTAAAAACTGGTGAAACCCGTCAATGGTGACAGAAATCACCCTTGGTGAGAACCATTTAGAATGTTGTAAACGGGGGACGGTGCATGGCCCGCACTGTGGAGCAGAGCTTCCCAATGGCGAGTTGCACGCACTTCTGCGTGCAGATGGTCTGAGGCTGTTTCCTGTTTGCCGTGGCAGAATACACTGGGCTGGGAGCTTTACAAGCGGAGGTCGGCCGGCTCACGATTCTGGCCTCCGGGAGGTCCAAACGGCAGGCGCCAGCGTCCTGGCCAGGGGCCCTTGGCTGCTCCCCAAGAGGGCGGAGAAGCAGGCAGGGAAAAACTGCTTGCTGAGGGACCCAAGCACGCGAGACTACCTCGCCTTTTAGCAGTCTGCTTCCTGTCTTTCTCTCTCTGGCAGTGGGGATCAAACTCAGGACCCTGCGCTTGCCAGGAGGGCGCTTATGCCACTGAGCTGTGTCCCCGGCCCTCCTTTTGTTTTTGTGAAACAGGGTCTTGCTATGTGTTCAGGCTGGCCGTGAGCTCACTCCCAGTTGTCCTGCCTCAGCCTCCCCAGTGCTGGGGTGACAGGCACCCACCAATATGCCCATCTCAGTCTGCTCTCCCGAGAAGGGATTCAGCCCTGTGAGACCAGGCCAGCTGTGAAATACCAGCGGGGATCCATTCCTGAGGGCCAGGCCGGGTCCCCAGGGGCCAGTCACCTCCCACCACAGCGGCTCCAAATGCCCCACCCCCTCTGCATCACCTGCTGGGGACCAGGCTTCTGGAATGTGAGCTTCTGGGGTCTAAGTTTTGTTTGTTCGTTTGTTTGCTTTTGCAGTGCTAGGGATTGAATTTGGGGCCTCCACTGAGCTACACATCTCAGCCTTTTTGTTACTTGTTATTTTGAGACAGGGTCTCACCAAGTCGCTACATTGTCCAGGCTGGGCTCAAACTTGGGATCTTCCTGCCTCAGCCTCCTACAGTCCTGAGATGACAGATACCTGCCAGCACACTTGTTTAGGAATTCACCTTGAGGTGACTGCAGTCATTTTAAATCAGAACCACCATGACTGCTGGGCATAGTGGCCCACATCTGTGACTCTAGTACCCTGGGGAGCTGAGGCAGAAGGACTGCGGCAAGTTCAAGGCCAGCCTGGGCTGCATAGTGAATTCAAAGCCAGCCTGAACTACAAAGTAGGGACTTACCTTAAAAAAAAAAAAGCCACAGGCTGGGCATGGTGGCCCGCACCTGTAATCTAGGCACTGGGAGGCTGAGGCAGGAGAGTTGCGTTGAATTTGAGGTCAACCTGGGCTTCATAGTGAGCTCAAGGCCAGCCTGGAAGGCATAGGGAGACCCCATCTCACCAAAATAAGTAACTAAAGCAAGCCACCATGACTGCCCCAAAGCAGCCCTGGTCAGTCTTCCTGCATAGTTTCCCAGAAAGCTATAAATAGACGAACCATCAGGGAGGTATGTGGGGCTGCCCTGCTGGCCCCGGCGCAGGGACCTGGGTGACTGTGATATTAGTTGGAGACAGAGAGGGCACTTTCCCGCTCTGCAGGCTGGAGTCCCATTTGTCCTGACCCATGTCCACACCCCTGCTGACCCAAACTGGGGGACGCCTTCGCCCTCCCTGCGGCCCAGGGCCAGACTCGTGTCAGTGAGTCCCCGGGAAGCCGCCCGCCCTGCCCGGCTGGCCCTGTGGGCCCCTCCTTTGGTCTCAGCGCAGGGCCGGCCGGTCTCCGAGCAGCAGGAATGGAAACTACCCATAAGCCCTCTCCAAACGCAGCACAAGCTGTACTTCAATTTTTTTCTTTTTCGTCTTGCCTAACAGTCCCAGAGATGGAACCCAGTTTCTTTGCACTGAGCTGTGTCTCTAGCCCTTTATATTTTTAATTTATTATTACTATCATTTTTGAGACAGGGTCTTCTCTGTAGTCCAGGCTGGGCTGGAACTTGTGGCAATCCTCCTGCCTCAGCCTCCCCAGTACTGGACTGGGATGAGAGGCGTGCACCACCACACCGGGTGGTTTCTGCATTTATGATTTTTTAAATCCTTATTTTACTTTATTTTTACCAAAACTGCTTCTAATTATCACAATGGTGAATCTTACTATTCTCTAAATGAATTACGTAGTTTGAATCAGCTAGTGGCCCTGGCCATGGGCACAGGGAGGAGAAGGCCGCTTTCCTGCTAAGTCCTGCCCCCCGGGGAAGCAGGCACGGCCAAGCGCAGGACCCTGACCTGAGCCAGGTCCCTGCCACCCAGAAGTGACCTCAAGGCGGGGAGAGGCGGGCAGCAGTCTGGTGAAGCAGCGGTGGCAGGCGACAGCTGTGGGGCTGTGACCCTGTGGCTGGGCTGCTCAGAAGCAGGTGGCGGGCGCTGACTCCTTGGAGGACCTGGGGGCCGAAGGACCCCCGGGCAGCGCTCCCAGCCCTGCAGCGGACGCCTGCCTGCCCTGGGCTGGCACGGGCTGGGCGGCAAGGCGCACGGCTTGGATTCTCCCGGGGCTGCGGGGAGCCTGCCGGAGGCCCCGGTGCAGGGGTGGCGGCAGTGGCCCAGTGCCAGGCAGGCCTGGGGCTCGAAGCCGTGGAGTCCTGCACGCAGGGCGACAGTGGGCGCAGGAGTGGCAGTGCGTGGCGCCTTGAGCTCAGCCAGCGAGCCGCCCGGGGAGACGCCCTTGGCCACCCAGGGGCCTGGATGCGGCCAGAGGCGAGGGACAATGACACGGTGCCCGGGGCCCCTGGGACCGTTGGCTTCAGGGCACACACCGGGCCCGGGGGAGGGGCACCAGGTGTGGGAGAACCTCTGTCCTCTAGCACCTGGGTCGGGCCAGTCCTGTCCCCAGAGGCCAGGACGATATCCTGCAGGGGTCACAGGAGGCTGCTGGCGGGATGGCTGGGGCGCTCTGGGACACAGCTCAGGTCGGGGTGGGGGCCTGGCCAGGGCCCCCGCTGGACCTGAGCTCCGAAGGAACAGTGTCAGAAGCGGTGTGCACTCGGGAGCCTGTGTTTGCCGGACAGGTGCCTGCATGCACCGCTGAGCTAAATCCCCAGCCCCGCTCTCTGTCTTTTTGAGGCAGGGTCTCACTATGAGTCCAGGCTGGCCTTGGACTCACTCTGTAGCCCAGGCTGGTCTGCAACTTGCAGCGATCCTCCTGCCTCAGCCTCCCTAGAGCTGGGATGACAGGCGTGCAGCACCACGCCTGGCTACTAAGGACTATTTCAGAGTGTACTAGTCTCTTGGTGTGTGTGTGTGTGTGTGTGTGTGCGCGTGCGCACGCGCTGGGGACGGGACAGGCCCTCACCACTGAGCCAGCCCTGGGTGACACAGCTGGCACAAACACAGTCCTGATGGGTGTTGTTTCCGGACGTCCAGTCGTCCACCAACTCTGCTCGCAGGCTGCGTCCTGCTGCTGCGCTCCTGGAGGTGACATCCCCGTGCCTCTGGGGGGGCCTCACCACTGGGGCTCCAAGCCCCGCCCCGCCTCCCCTGCTTGGCTTCCCAACCCAATTCCTGGGAAGGCAGTTTCGGGGCCAGCTGTGCAGGGGGCCGGGGGCTGAGCGCAGGCCTGGATTCGGGGGTGACCCTCGCCCCATTCCCCTGGCTCACTGTGGCCTGTACCCGGGTCAGCTGGGCCCCCGCTGCTATTTTAAGCAGCCCCTACTTCCTTCCTTGTCTCAGCAGGAGCCCACTTCCTGCCCGGGTCTCTTTCTCTCCCCACTGACATCAGCTAAGGCGTGGACACACCCGACTCCTTGCAGTGACTTCCAGGAAGGGCCTCAGACTGTCTTATCCCAGGGGCCAGAGACCTGTAAATCTGGTATTTGAGAGGCTGAGTCAGGAGGACCGTTAAGTGTGAGGCCAGCCTGAGTTCACATAAGGACTGCGTAGAGTCCTGCAAAACAGGACCCGGTCTGCAAAGCAAAACAAAACAAAGCAAAACAAAACAAAACAAAACGAGACCTGAGCTGCTTCGGTTGTGCACGCTGCTGACCCCAGCTGCCCAGGAGCCCAGCCAAGGTCAGAGTTCAGTGCCTGCCTGCGCCATGTAGTGAGACTGTGACTTGTTTTATTCCTGTTTTTATTTTACTGTGGTAAAATACACATCATATACAATGTAACCATTTCTTTCTCTTTTTTTGGTACCAGGAATCGAACTCAGGACCTTGCGCTTGCCAGGCAGGCGCTGTGCCCCTGAGCTGTATCCGCAGCCCAGGGTATAACCATTTCTAAGCACCCAGCTCCCAGCACTGAGTGCGCGGCAGGCTATGTGCTGTCCCCAGCGTCCACCTCCAGCCTTCACAAGCTGAGCCTTGGTCCAGCTGACTCCTGTCTCCTCCCGCTGTCTCTGTGGATCTGATGACGCTGGGCCCTCCTGGACCCACGCTATAGCGTGGAGAACTTCCTTCCTTTTCCTGCCTGAGTGATATTCCAGCATGGGGAAGGGTGATGTCTGCTGGAGTCTATGCTTTCCACCCTTTGGGCTCAACACCGACAAGGGTAAACGTGAATACTTAGCAGCAAGTCTCTGTGAATGTTGTAGTGTGTATCTGTAAGCCCAGCACGCGGGAGGCTGAGGCAGGAGGCTCCAAAGTTCGAGCCCAGCCTGAGTAATTTAGCCAGAGGACCCTGTCTCAAAATAAAAAATAAAAAAGGGCAGGGAATGGAGCTCAGGGGGGAGGCCCTGAGGCCTAGCCCTTCTATTGAAAAGAAGTCAGACTTCTTTGACCGATCCAGTTGAGCTGCCGTGCGGGCAATCATCACAGGTCAAACTCGCCCTTTGCAAGATGAAACCGAAACAAACGCAGAAACCGCAGCAAATCGTGCAGAATAGTAAACAGTGCTCGTGACCTCCGGCCCCGGCATCAGCTTGCCTGGTTCTAATGTAGTGGGGTTTTGTACAAAGGAGGTGCGTATTTCCCACGCAGCAGGGTGGAATCTTCCAGAAGTCTTCGCTAGGGGTTCCTGCCTTGCTGAGGAATGTCCAGTCTGGGCCTTCACAATAAGCTCCAGTCCCAGCCTTTC
>PVJX010011545.1:0-33059 GCA_004027295.1 Dolichotis patagonum | reverse complement strand
CGCCATCTGAAAAAGTCTGGGACCCACAACATTTCCTTCTGCGTGATCCCTCGCAGTCTGACAGTCTCTCCTTCCAAGGGTGTCGGTGGGATCTCCAAGGAGACGTGGGGGGGGTGCTAGGTGTCACATCCTCTGAGCGTGCGTCCCCGAGTTGAAGAATGAATTCTAAGGAGTGGCACAGAGGTGACGGGTGGGAAAGTGGGGCTAGGGTGTGAAGTGGGAATAGCTCCTGAGGGACAGGAGGGGTCCCCGGCGGGTTGAGCACCCCCCCAAGTCTGTGGTCACTGGGAGGAGGCTGCGACGCTGGACATGCTGTCAGAGCCAATCTCTCCGCAGTGTTCCCGGCCTACCGCGCTCCTCCTGGCTAAAGATAACGCTTTGCCCCTACCAGTTCCCACTCTGGCCACGGATCCCACTGTGCCACTGAGCCACCTCCCTGGCCCCACAGCGGATAAATTTGCAGATGGAGTCTCCAAAACCAGTTATAGGGCTGGGGATTTAGCGCAGTGGTGCAAGTGCCTGCCTGGCAAGCGCAAGGTTGATCCCCGGTACCAAAACAAAGCAAAATAAAACAGAACGACCAGTTATGCCTTCCAGGAGGTCCATGTTTTCACCCTGGGCTGCCAGAAGCCCTGGGAGTGACAGGCCTCCAGCAGGTCCCCAAGGTACAAGATCTGTCCAGTAGGTCGCTCTTCGTGCTGTGCCTGGAGGACCCTGCACCCACGAAGGCGGAGGTGGGCGTGGGGCCGGGCGCTGCGGGCCGGCAGCAGGATCTGGGCAGCGACCGTGGTCCCGAAGCAGGCTGGGCTGAACTGGTACAACCGCAGGAACAGCGAGGGTGGCTTCCAGGTCGTAGGCACTCTCGTTTCTTGGCCTGTGTCTCCACATAGCGCTCCAGGGCGGCCAGGTCCTCGGGGTGGCATCCCCGCGCACGCCCATCCGCCGAGACAGCCCCATGACCGCTGTCTCCTTCGTGCCGTGACCACCGCTAGAGCAGGACACGGGTCAGCACGCCCGATTTTTTTTTTTAAGAGAGGCTCTTGTTGTTCAGGCTGGCTTTGAACTCATGACAATCCTCCTGCCTCAGCCTCCTGAGTGCTGGGATAACAGGTGTGCGTCACCACGCCTGGCAACCTTTTGGATTTTGAACCAGGTCAGGGTTCTTTAGCAAAACATAAACATCAAAGATATATATCTATATCTCTTCATGAGCATGTGGAACGCCTGGATGCCCAGGTTTGCCCAGGACAAGTTGCCAATCAGCAGGAAAGATGGACTCAAAGGAGAACTGAGGACTGATAGTGTAGGTCCAGGTTTGAGTCTGAAAACTAAGGACCAGGATCACCAATATCCCAAAGTAGGGGCTGGAATCCCAGCCTGGAGAGAGAGAGAGAGAGAGAGACAGAGACAGAGACAGAGAAGGTGGTGGCTTACCTTTCCTCTCTTTTTTTTTTGGTACCGGGGATTGAACTCACAACCTCACGCTTGCCAGGCAGGCGCTTAAGCCACTGAGCTAAATCCCCGGCCCCTTTCCTCTCCTTTGTGTTCTGTCCCGAGCCTCCAGGGGCACTGTGGACTCCACGCCCTTACGTTGCCCCGGGTGGATCCTCTTGCTGCCCCACTAATCTTGCCCCGGAAGACGGGCACAGGTGAGTCACCTGTCCCTCTCTGTGAGGACAATCCTGCCATAACCTATTTCTAGGCAGATACGTTTGTGTCACAGTTTCAGACGTTCCTGTCTCTAGCTGCTTGGCTCAGCTGCTCTGCGATTTTTGTATGTGTGTGGTTGTGTTTTCTTCTCCTTCTTTCTTATGTTTCTTTTCTTCGCTCTTGTTTTTCTTTTTTGTTTCTATTTCTTGTTTGGTTTGATTTTCAAGACAATGGATTGAACGCAGGGCCTCTGCACTGAGCCCCATTCCCAGCCCTTTGTAGTTTTTATTTTTATTTTTATTTTGTTTGGTCCCGGGGATCGAACTCACGACCTTGAGCTTGCCAGGCAGGCACTTATGCCACTGGGCTAAATCCCCAGCTCTGTAGCTTTTATTTTGACACCGTGTCTTGCTAAACTGTCCACGCTGGGCTCGAACTTGTGATCTTCTTGCCGTAGCTTCCCAGACTGCCGAGATGAGGGCTGTGTGTTAGCAGGCTTGGCTCTCACAGGATATTTAGGGAAGAAAACGGCAGGTCATGTTTCTCCACATCGGCAGGTTCTTCAGGGGCTCTGGCTTTTCCTGCACACCCTGCAGCAGGCCTCACTCCGCTGCCTCCTCGTTCCTGCCCTGTAGAGTGGCCCCCTGCGTTCCTCCTGGGGAGCAATTACTACAGGTAGAGCTGGGCTTTCTGGTGTGTCCAGCCCTGGCTCCTCCTAGCTCTGGGTGAGAGAGGGTGGAGAGAAAAACGGGTCCTGGTGTTCAGGAAGTCCAGAGGAGCTGCTCTGACCTTTGCATCTGGAAGAGTCTTAATCCCAAGGAAACGCAAGGGGCACAGCACAGCTGCTTGGGTACGAAAGCCTGTAATCCCAGCATTGTGGGAGGCTGAGGCAGGAAGACTGCAAACCTGAGCCCGGCTTCAGACGGGGTGGGGGGTGGGGAGGCAGCCAGAGGCGGGGCCAGAGCTGGGACAATAAAATGGTCCCAAATGGGGGGCCATAAAATGGTCCAAATGCACCCAGGGAGGGTGAATTCCTGAGCCTCTGTCTCGTCCAGGTCCAGCAGCTCACTCGTGACTTCCAGGAACATGGCTGGGAGGGTGGGGTTGTTCTACCTGTGATTCCCAAGCCTGCCCAGAGCTTATCTGCTGGAAGTGGGGGCCGGAGATCCGTGCTCCTGGGATAGGAGAGGCTCCAGCCACTGCAGGGGTGGGGCAGGGTGTAGAGCTGGAAAAGACCGGAGCTGCTGGGAGGGAGGTGCAGCCTTGGGGTGCATGTCTCAGGTACCAGATTTAAGGGGTGCGCAAAATTTCAGCTGTCAGGATTAATAATATTTAATGCAATATTTTAAAAATACACAAATAGGGCTGGGGATGTGGCTCAGTGGTAGAGCTCTTGCCTTGCATGTACAAGGTCCTGGGTTCAATCCCAGTACCACCCAAAAGAAAAAAAAAATCTTTGGGGCATGGTGGCTGCATCTGAAACTCTGATCACGGTGCAGAAGGGACCTGAGGGAGGAAGATGACAAGTTCGTGTGCTGCCTGAGTGATTTAACAAGATCTTATCTCAAAATAAAACACAGACCTGGCAGAGGGGTTCATGCCTGTAATTCTAGCACTCAGAAGGCTGAGGTAGGAGAATTTCTGCAAATTTGAGTCAGGTTGGGCTATATAGAGTTCAAAGCCAGCCTGAGCTTACATAATTAGACCTTGTCCTTGTCACAAAGACTAAACTAAGGGGCTGGGAATATAGCTCAGTGGCATAAGTGCCTGCCTGGCAAGCAAAAGGTCTTGAGTTTGATTCCAAGCCAGACAAGCAAATAGTAAATAAATAGGTAAAAGAGCTGTGGATGTTTGCTTGGTGGTGATATACCCCCGGGGTTCAGTCCTTAGTATAGAAAAACAAAACAGCAACAAATAACTCATCATAAACAAGGTATCACGATTTTAAATGAAGACAGGATGGAGTCCTACAGTTGTATGTATCATCTTGCTTCATTTGTTTCTCCTTTCCCAGGTCCCGGGTTCCAATAAAACTTTATTTAATCTGGTGCCGGGAATGGAGCGGAAAGCTTGGCTGCCACATCCTAAGCAGGAATGCCCTGGGACACTGCCTTACACCTCCATCTCCAGTTAAGTTAAAACTATTTGTAAGAACAGGTGGTCGGGGCCCGGGGATTTAGCTCAGCGGCATAAGCGCCTGCCTGGCAAGTGCGAGGTCATGAGTTTGATCTGTGGTACCAAAAAAAGAGAGAGAGAGAGAGAGAGAGCCCAGCGTGGTGGCTCATTGTAATTTCACCTTCTGAGAGGCTGAGGCAGGATGATCACAAATTCAAGCCCAGCCTTGGCAATTTAGTGATTTTTATGTTTCAACATAAAAAGCTCTCTAAAAAGGGCTGGGGATATAGCTCAGTGAAAAGATCTTGAAAAAAAAGAAAAAGAAAAAGAGAGAAGATAATATAATAACAAAAAGAATTTAAAAATAGCAAAACAACCCCAAAATTCCCCCAAAAAAGGAACCAATGAACGAACTGAATACTCTTGGCGCTGGTTCCCAAGCCCCGCCCCCAGACCTAGCCCCGCCCAGACCTAGCCCCGCCCCGCCTCCGGACGCGCAGTAGGCCTCGGCCCCGCGCACCCTCGCGTCACTTCCGGGGCGGTGCCAAAGCGAGAGGCTCACTTCCGCCCGCAGGGGAGAGGCGGCGGCTATAGCAGCGGCGCAGGAGGCTGGGCCCGGACGCCCGGGGATCGACGGACGCTAGGGCGGGCGGACGGGAGCCATGGAGCGCGGCCCCGGGGCCGGGGGGCGCGGGCTGGGGAGGTGAGTGCGGGGCAGGGGCGGAAGGGACGTCCTGCGTGCGGGCCGTGGTCGTTTGGGGAGCTTGGCCAGGCCGCGCGGCTGGGGCAGTCAGGTCGGACGCTCCCGAGACCTCCGCACTCCCGGGCGGTTGCGGGTCCTGTCCGGAGATTCCGGACCTGGGATGGGGACGGCGGGCCAGCGTTGCGGACACGGGTGAAGCCCTGTCCGCTTACCAGAGGCCGCGGACCCGCCGTGGGGAGTGCCCTGCCGGGCCGCGGGCTCCGCTCCTGCTGCGGATCCTGCCCCTACCTCTTAACCGGGGTCCCCGTCTCGTGCCTCCACGGCCAGCGTCAGGCGTCTTGCTGCCGGCGGGACCCCCGAGCAGGCCTCCCCGCCCCGGCCGTCCGCCAGGTGCAATCAGGGTTCGGTCCGCAGCTCCTCCTGTGGTTTCCACACGAGCGTAGGGCTCCTCTGTGCCTCCTTGCTTCCTCCCAGCCAAGTCCCGACTCCGCAGCTGGGCTCATGGCCCTGCCTCCCTCTGCGACCCTTTCTGCTACACTCAGTGCTAGCCCGGAGCCTGCAGTTCCTGGAACTCGTTGCCACCTGGCCACTTTTTCTCTGTACCTTTCTGCAGGCAGCTTGACTGGCTGGGTGAGGTGCCATGGGCGGCAGCCCTAAGTAGGTCGTCTAGAATGTATTCGGCTGGCTGCTGCTTGGACCTTTTAATACCAGGGCCCACCGGGAGCTGGCTGAGGGCTGCGGAGTTGTGAGCTGGTGCTTGCAGCTGTTTGAGTTATGGGTGCTAGCGTCGGTGCCCAGTAGAAAGAGCTGCCCTGGTGTGAGCTTCTCACCCGGACCGTCAGTGACAGGTGGCAGGTCCCAGGGAGGATCCCTGGCTGACCCCAATCGCTTTTCCCCTCCTGTCATGCCCCTTACCCAACTGCTCAGCGAAGGGTCCTGCTCACATGGAGTTGTAGTCGAGGGTGGTGATTCCATGAAACACATAAACCCAAGTGCCTAAGCCTGAGGCGGACTGAGGTCTGATTGGGGGTAGGATGGGACCGTATGGACCAGCCAGGTGGGGAGGAGGTTCTCAGCAGAACAGAGGCGGTCGGAAGCAGGAAGGAGCTGTGCAAGGCCAAGAGCCTGTTTGAACCTGGCTGTAGGCCTGGAAGACTGTGGCAAAGGAGGGATCTTCTGGGAATAGTGGGAGGTGACGGGGACACCCTCTGTGGGAGGCAGTGGGGACAATCAGATTAGTGCTGTGGAGGCTTGGCTGCTGGGTACGGTGGCCTGGAGGGGAGTGATGCTTGCTGAGGAGTGAAAGTCCCGAGGGAGGAGGAGGCTGTTGCTGCAGGGCAGAGAAAGGTGACAGAGGCAGGGACCAGGTGGTGGCAAACACGTAGGGCCAGCAGCAGACCTGAACATGGATTGGATTGGACCTGGAAGGTGGAGGGGGTGTCAGGGATGACACCTGTGTTTCTGGCTGGGACCGTGGGGCTTTGTGCGACATTGTCATTCTCCAGGGAGTCAGGGACCTCTTTATCTTCCTCCTGGGTGCTCTGTGGGGCCTTCTGTCCAGACCGCAGAGCCCTCCTAGCCACTAGCCAGCCATCCACAATGGAGCCTCACCTGCGGGCCTCACATGCCTTTGGGAGTATTTTGTTTTGAGTTTGTGTGTCTCTGTGTGTTTATTTATTTTCGAGACAGGATCTCGCTGTGTGGTTCAGCGTGGCCTTGAGTAGCCTAGGCTGACCACAAACTCAGAGTGATCCTCCTGCCTCAGCCTCCTGAGCGCTGGGATTACAGGTGTGCGCCACCACCCCTGGCTCCTTTGGGAGTATCTGGAAGCTGACATTTCTCAACCACGACGCTGTGGAGATTTGGGGCCAGGTCATTCCCAGTTGGACCCATTGTGGAGAAGCATCCCTGCCCTTCTCATACTCCATGTCCTCAGTTGTGACTTTCACAAATGTTGCCAGACGTTGCCGAGTCCCCTGGGGGGCAGGACCTTCTCTGTTTGAGAACCGGCATCGGAAAAGTTCTGCGCATGAGATCTGCAGCCCACATGGGAGTTGGCAGCTCCTTGGCCCCGTCCTTAGCTCTGCCCTGGCTTTCACAGCGCCCCTTCCTGTGTGCTCCTGGCTCTGGGGGACTGGACTGTGTCTCTCTCCAGCCCTGAGCCTCACATTTGAGGTCTGGAGGTGCACATCTGCAGACCTGTAGCTCTGGGGGCCTCTGTCCCACGGCAGGTCCTCCAGTGTTGTGACCGAGACCCCAATTTTTCTCTGCTCCAGTCCCGAGTGGCACCCACATTCGTGGACACGGACACCAAGGCCCAGGAGGCTCACGGAGGCCCCAGGCTGCAGTATTGAGGCAGTGGGCCCGGATTTCTGGTCCAACCGCACCCCTCATCCCGCCTGGCCCAAGCACGGGCAGGAGCCATTGCCCAGGCTCCCTGGGGCCTTCCCAGCCCAAGATGTATCCTGCCTTTGTTTTGGGAGCCTTTGTTTGCTGTATTTCCGCTGTGGGCAGCTCTGTCTCCGGCTGCCCTGTGAGCACAAGGGGCCATGCTGCGGGAGAGGGCAGGCCCGCTGCCTGGGTCCCTTGAGTCTGAGTCTTGTGCCCCTTCCTGGAGGTGGCCGACGTGTCCCTGAAGGGGACAGAGATGGGTCTGGGCAGCAGTGTGGACAGAGGCCTGCAAGGGACAGGGTCTCCCTGGGCGCAGGCAGGGACGGTGTGCTGGCGACCCTGGGGTGGGCTGGGGCTCAGATGGCCCCCGTGCAGTGACGGGTGGCTGGGGGCAGGCCTGGGGGTGTGAGCTGCGGAGGGGCCTCGTGTGTAGGGTAGGTCAGGGTAGGTCCGGCCGAGAGGCCAAGGGTGTGGCTGTCTGGGCAGGAGAGGACAAGATGGGGCTGCGGGTGCGGGCGGGACTTGGAGCCGAGCCTCCCCACCTGGCACGGCGGGTGGGGCCTGGCCTGGGCCTCAGCTTCCTGGAAGGAACCTGCCCGTGTCCCCGCAGGGTTTCCCGCGGCACGCCATGGAGGCCCGTGACGGCAAGGCTCCTGGGGGCTCGGCTCGGACTGCGATGGGGCTGGGCCACAGCCTCCTAACAGGGCTGCTGTCGAGGGTGGCGGCCGAGTGTCTGAGGCCCGGCTGCGTCATTGGCGGGTGCCCTCCAGGAGGCCCAGCGCCGGGCCCGGTGCCCGCCCGCCATGAACGGCCTGTCTGTGAGCGAACTCTGCTGCCTCTTCTGCTGCCCGCCGTGCCCCGGCCGCATCGCCGCCAAGCTCGCCTTCCTGCCGCCTGAGCCCACCTATTCCCTGTTGCCTGAGCCGGAGCCGGCACCTGGTGGGGCTGGGGCCGCCCCATCAGGGACCCTGCGGGCCTCTGCGGGTACCCCGGGGCGCTGGAAGATCCACCTGACGGAGCGCGCGGACTTCCAGTACGGTCAGCGGGAGCTGGACACCATCGAGGTCTTCCTGACCAAGAGCGCCCGCGGCAACCGCATCTCCTGCATGTACGTGCGCTGCGTGCCTGAGGCCAGGTGAGAGTCGGGGGTGGCTGGGGGCGCCTGGCACCCTGCTCTCGCTCCCTCCCCCCGGGGCGCGGCTAGGGCCGAGGTGGTGCCGAGCACCCTGAGCTGGGGTGAAAAGGCCAGGGAGCCGCAGGGCTGAGGGCCCGTCCTCCCCTGGTTTGGTCTTGCTGACGGGGTAAGAGCAGGCCTTCTGTGCCCAGGCCCCTCCCGTGCGCAGCCTCCATGGCACCCCGTCTCACGCATGAGCACAGAGGTCAGCGGGGGACATCTCTGATCACCCCGGCTGCCTGCTCCCCAGGCCTGCCTACCAGCCCCAGCCCAAAGTGGGTGGGGTCCCCTCTGCCAGACGGCCTGAGCCCCGAGAGCAGGCTGTCACCTTCTGGCCAGGTTCCGGGTGCTGCAGGAAGCTGACTGTGGGGAGGGCCAGCCCAGGCCTTGTCCTTGGGCTGACCTCAGGCAGGACCTAGTCCCGCTGCAGGCCTTGGGTGGCCAGGCCACTGGGGACAGACAGCATTAGCTTCATTCATTTGCTGGGGTCGGGGAGAGCCCGTCTCACAGCAGCAGTGTCCCCTCCAGGCGGAAGGGACCCAGGTCACCTGTCCCCCCAGCACGCCCCCGCCCCTCACTGGCTGTGTGGCCTCCTGCAAGGGGCAGGTGAGGCAGTGGGTGCCTCTGGCTGCCAGGAGGGACCGTCCTGAGTCCTCTGCCCTGGACAGTTCCTGGGCCTGGCCTGTGCTCCCGTCCCCTGACCTGTCCCCCCAGGTACACGGTTCTCTTCTCCCACGGCAACGCCGTGGACCTGGGCCAGATGAGCAGCTTCTACATCGGCCTGGGCTCCCGCCTCAGCTGCAACGTCTTCTCCTACGACTACTCGGGCTACGGCGTCAGCTCCGGCCGGCCCTCCGAGAAGAACCTCTATGCGGACATCGACGCCGCCTGGCAGGCCCTGCGCACCAGGTGAGGCCCCCGAGGGGCAGGCACAGCTGCAGGGGCCCCAGGCAGGTGACCGAGCTTCGCTGGGGTGGGAGGAAGCTGACACCAGGGCCCATGCGGGGTCAGAGGGAGGTGGCAGCATGGGCTGCGTGTGTGGACGCCCACTTCCCTGTGGCCGAGATGGAGTCGGGTCTTCAGACCAGCCTGGGGTCAGGGCAGCTGGTGCTGGGCTCTCAGGGCGCAGCTATCCACAAGAGAGTGAGGGGGCCCTTGGGGTGCAGGTTGAGGCTGGGCCGCTGAATCCTGGTCCTAGGCATGTGGCTATGGGACGGCCTTGCCCTGGGGCAGCGGACCAGTGGGGCTTTCAGCTGGGCCAGAGGGTTCTGTCCTGTGGGTGACCAGCTGTGACACAGACCCTTAGCCTTGGGGTCCCCTGGTCCAGTCCCTGCCCTCCTGGCCACCAGGTCTTACGCAGGACCTCTGCTCACCGTCCATGTGACACACTTGCTGTGTGCGCTGACCAGCGTCCGCCGAGGGCAGCCCAGGCCCGGCCTTGCTGGGGGTGGCATCTCTCGGCGCCTGCGCAGCCTGCCTGCCTTAGCCCCGCTCCCACAGAAAGTCTGACCCGCCCTGCGGGGCCAGGTGCAGCACTGGGAAGCCAGTTGCCGCGGGTAGCCGCGGTGCTGGTCGCCATGGTGAAGCGCCGTGCAGTCTCGATGAGGCCCGGGTGCCCGGTCCCCTGGCACTGTCCTGGTCCGGGGGACCTGTGTGAGCATCCCTTCCCGCCCTGCTGCAGGTACCTCAGCATGCACCCTCCCTCCTGTCCCCACTGCCTTGGGCACAAGTAAAATTGGACCCTGGTGTGGGGTGCGGGCCCTGAGCTGTCCCTCTGTCGTGCTGCCAGAACTGTTCTCCTGGGACCTGGGCCTGGGCCTGCAGCTGGGAAGAGGCGGTGGGCGGTGGGGAAGCTTGGGCCTGAGTCCTGGTGAGAGCCCGGGGAGGGGAGGGGAGAGTCGCCAGGACTGGTTAGGTGTGTCCCGGCGGCAGTTGGGAACTCCTGCTTAAAGCCGGGTGACAGGGCAACGTGGTGGCCGTGGGGCAGGGCTCTGGCCCAAGGATGAGCAGCAGCGCAGCGGCCCCTGGGTGGATGAGCAGTAACCGGAGGCCACCTCGGGCAGACCCAGGTGTCTGTCTCCTGTCCACCAGGGCTTCAGCCCCCTGGGGTCAGTTTGTGGATGAGAGGAGGAGAGCAGTGGGACCCTGCAGGGGCAGGGGGGCCGGGGGTCCCCTTGTGGGGTGAGAACAGGTGCAGGAGGGCCATGGGCCAGTGCAGTGCTGGATCCCGGAGCCTCACTGGCGGGTTTCCGGTGGGAACCTAGCCAGGGGCTTAGAAGCTGCAGGGGTGGCATCCACCTCCCACCTCCCATAGCCCTGTCTCTGTTGCTCCAGGGTGTCCCGCCAAGCCCCTAATAGGGCACGGGAGAGGCACAAGGGTCCCACCTGGGTGGAAACTTCCAGTGACAGCCGCCCAAATTTCCCCAGGACTTGAAGGTGGCGGGGTAGGGGGTGGCGAGGAGAAGACAGTCCCCGCCCCTCTCGGGGAGCTGGGAGGGAAGGGGGCCTGAGGCCTGTCCTGGCCTAGTGTGCCCCTCCTGTGTGTGTTTGCCTGGCTTCCAGGAGGGGCAGTCGAGTTACTAGAGGGCAGAGCCAGGGAGCCCGTGGGGCCACGGCTGACCCCGCCCCACCGCGTCCGCCCCCCAGGTACGGCATCAGCCCGGACAGCATCGTCCTGTATGGGCAGAGCATCGGCACGGTGCCCACGGTGGACCTGGCCTCGCGCTACGAGTGCGCCGCCGTGGTGCTGCACTCGCCACTCACCTCTGGCATGCGGGTCGCCTTTCCCGACACCAAGAAGACCTACTGCTTCGATGCGTTCCCCAAGTGAGCAGGGGCCTCACTGTGGGGTGGGGAGAGGGGGGACACGGGGTGGCCAGGGGCCCCACGGCTTAACCTGCCCCACCCCCCAGCATCGAAAAGGTGTCCAAGATCACGTCGCCGGTGCTCATCATCCACGGCACGGAGGACGAGGTGATCGACTTCTCGCACGGGCTGGCGCTGTACGAGCGCTGCCCCAAGGCCGTGGAGCCGCTGTGGGTGGAGGGCGCCGGGCACAACGACATCGAGCTCTACAGCCAGTACCTGGAGCGGCTGCGCCGCTTCATCTCCCAGGAGCTGCCCGGCCAGCGCGCCTAGGGTGGCCGGGGCCCCGCCCCGCGCCGGGCCGGGCCTCAGCAATAAGGTGGCCACTCGAGGACTCGCCCCTCTGCGGCCCAGGGGGCTGCATGTGGACCCCTGGGCCACCTAGGGCCCCGCCCTGGCCCAGGGGCCGTGGACAATGTACAGGCGATGGAGCTACACCCTTCCTTTTGGAAGGGAAGAGAGGTGGAAAATTAAAAGATTTAAGATTTTAGGGTTCCTCTCTCCTGTGGTCCTTGCAGTCCGGTGAGCCCCAGGAGGTGGCGGGTGGGCAGCGCCACAAAGCTGGAGGAGGGGCAGCATTCCGGGGAGACTGGCAAATTAGGTCGCTGGGACATGGCCCGGGCTGGGTGGGGAGCGCCCCTCTCGGGGTCCCCTCCTGCCCTGCCCGGCCTGGCCCCGCACTGGGCCCTACTACACGGGACCAGAGTGACCATCCTGAACCAGGAGGCGCCAGGCTCCACGGACCGGAGGAGACCAACATTTTGGTCAGGCCGACGCTTCTGCAAACCAGCTGGAGGGGAGCTCGCTGCTGGCCCAGGCCCCAAGAGGAGGAGCTGTCCGGAGGACTTTGGTGTGAAACTCAGTTCTGTCTTTGCCCCACTCGAGGACTCGAGGCCTTTGAGCTGAGGGTCCGAGCCTCCCCAGGCCCCAGTACCCAGGGAGCTCTGCGGCCTCCATGGCAGGAGCTCTTGAGCAGGAGAGGCTCCGTCCTCCTCCGGCCTAGGCCACAGCAAGGTCAGGGTTCCCAGCGGCCTCTACCGAGCCCTAGTCGGTGGCCCCTTTAAGGGAGGGTGGGGCTTCAGCCTGGGGGCGGGGAAGCGAGGGGGTGGCCCGCGCGGGGCCGCGGAGCAGGTGGGGCTGAGCGGAAGTGACGTCACGAACCAGGAAGTGGAGGCGGCCGGTGGACCGTGGAGGCGGCGGTGGGTCGGCGGTAAGTGGTGACGGCTCAGACTCAGCCGGGTACCCGCCCCGGCCGGCCCCCGGCTGCTTCCGTGACTTCCTGGTCGGCGCGTATCACGGTCCTGTCGCCGCACTCGTCCCTCAGTCCGTGTCCCCTTGTGTCTGCTCGGGAAGGCGTCGGCGCGCGGTTTAGCCGCCGGCTGCGAGTCCAGGGTCACTTGTGAGGCCAAGAGCTTGTGGAAGGCAGCCGTGGTGAATTAGGGAGCGTCCACGCCCCCCCCCCGCTCTCGCCAGCCCCAGTGCCTTTGCACAGACTGCAGTGCCTGCGTCCCGTGTTTGTGCTGTGGCCCCAGCGTGGCTGCCCTTTCCTGCTGCGTCTGCTTTGTCTAGGTTGCCGGCTGCAGTGTTTCTACCCCGACTCCCCTCCCCCATCAGGTCCCCGTGCTGGGTGTCCCCGGTGACCCCTGCCGCAGCGCTGGTCACCGAGAATGTTGTCTCTGCCACCATTAGAACCTGGCCTGCCTGTGAGCGGGGACTGGGCTGCTTTTGGTGCTGCGACGTCACTGTGTACAATAGGGTCTTCAGCACATGTAAAAAATCCAAGGAGTATTTGGTGGTAACTTCGAAGTGTTCCTACCTAGCCAGATGGGGGCACAAACCTGTAATTCCAGCAGTTCAGGAGGCCGAGGCAAGAGAATGGAAAGTTTGAGCTTAGCCTGGTAATTTAGTGGCTTGGCCTGACCCTGACTGGGATTCAATCCCCAGTGCAAGGGCTGGGAGTACGCATTTCCGACCTCCCAAGCTCAGTTTTCCCCTGAAGCGGAGATAAACCAGTTTGCTAAGTGCTCATGGAGAAGTTTATGCACAGCTATATATATATGGCAAAGTATGAACATAGAGTGGACTCATCTTTTTTTTTTTTCATCTTTTTGAGACAGGGTCTCTTTTTGTTTTTGTTTTGGTACCGGGGATCGAACTCAGGACCTCGCGCTTGCCAGGTAGCAGCTGTTTTTATTTTGAGACAGGTTCGCACTAAATTGCTAAGTTGCCCAGGCTGTACTCGAATTTAGTATCCTCCTGCCTCAGCCTCCCAGAGTGCTTGGATGACAGGTGTGAGCCACCATGCCCAGCTGGTGCTATAATTCAGTCATCCAATTTCTTGTTGGTAGAAATGTAGGTTCTTTGCAGTGTCTCTTAGTAAGGAGTGATGCTAGGTTGACCCTTTAATTTTGTATTTGTTTTATTTATGGGGTGATGGGGATGAAGCCTAGGGCCTCACACATGCAAAGCGCGTGCTTTACCACTGAACCACACCCCCAGCCAGTGGTTGACTTTTTTTTATTTTGTGGCTTCTTGCTTGTTTGTTTTTGTTTTGAGACAGGGTCTTGTTTTGCTGTGTAGTTCAGGGTTGTCTTAAATTCACTGTATCCCAGGGTGGCCTGGAACTCACAGTAATCCTCCTGCCTCGGCCTCCCAAACGCTGGGATTACAGTTTCCCACCACCATGCCTGACTTTTTTTCTTTTTTTTAGACCAGGGTCTCACCTATAGTTTAAAATGGTTTGAACTCACTGTGTAGCCCAGGTTTGTAATCCTTCTGCCTCAGCCTCCAAGTGCTGGGATTTCAGGTGTGTGCTACCGTGCCTGACTCAACTTTTTTTCTCATAAACATCAAGGAACTTCATCTCCTTCCCCATCCCTGATCTTGTTTGCTGAAAACATGGGGATTAGCTGGGCATGGTGGTGAGCAGTTGTACTCAGGAGGCTGAGGCAGAAACATCCTTAGAAGTTTAAACTCAGCCTGGACTGCATAGTCCAAAGCCAGGCCTGGATTAGGTAGTGAGACCTTGTCTCAAAAAGACAACCACAAGAAGGGGAAACAAGGGGAGTTGCTTTGGTTTATAGGTGAAATTTCACTAAAAACGGCATTTGATCTGAGTTTTTGGAAGGAGGAGCCCGTGAAGGCCAAATGGCTCGAACTCACTATGTAGCCCCCAGGCAGGCCAGCTCGTGGTGTCCTCCTGCCTCAGCCTGCCACGTGCTGGGGTTACTGAGGCCCACTCCCACACCAGGCTCAAAACTGGCTTTTTCAAATCGATAACCATAATCCCTGTATTGGGCTTTCCTTTAAATTGTGTGCTGAAAGAGGACCTGAACCTCCCTCCCCTCCCCTAACTGGCTGTGGGTGTTCATGACACCCATCGTGGTTTTGGGGTCCCGGTGAGAACTCCATGCTGCTCCTTGGCAGCGCTCACAGCGCTCCTTAGGGACCCTTCTGCAGGGACACCCCTGTGTGGATGGGCCCTGCGCACCCCTACATCTGTGCCCTGGGGCAGCACCCCATCCCCCAGGGCATGGCCCCTGGCCTAGTCCCAGAAATGACTTCCAGTTGACATTCTGTTGTTTCTGGGACACGCACACTCTTCGCATCCCTGTGCCTGCAGCAGTGACATCCCCACCTGGGCCCTGCCCGTCACTTAACTGAGGGGGCCTCAGACGTGGGCAGCGTGGAACACCCAGCAGCTCCCTGATCCTTGGTCCTCCAGCTGGGTGAGCCCTGTGGCCCCCATGATACAGCACCCAGAGTCCCAAGGGACCAAGATCTGCCCCAGCGGTGTCTGCCTCACCTGCTCTTGGAGGTTCCAGTGCCCCCACATGCATGGGCCAGCTGCCCCCACTGGTCCCCTCACCGCTGGTTCCAGGTTATCACGTCCTCAGGACTCCGGCTGACTAGGGCCCGCCGGAGGTGGGGGTGTAGCTGCTCAGGGGCTCCCAACTCCTCTGCCCAGTGGAGCCCCTCGGACTGCACCACTTCTCCAGGCCTTGCCTTGAGGCTCTGAGGCTCTGGCTAAGGGGAGGGGCGCCAGCAAGGGCCCCGCCGTGAGTCTCTGGTCCTGCTCTTCCGTTCCGTCCGCGTCTGGGAAGGGCCAAGCTGCTATGTCCCCACCTGCCGCAAAAGAGAAAACTCAGCTGGCAAAAGAGAAAACTCAGCTGGGCGTAGTGGTGCACTGGCGTTCCCCCAGCACCCTGGGAGGCTGAGGCAGGAGGATTTCAGACAGGACAGGGCAGCTGAGTGAGTCAGTGAGATCCCGTCTCAAAAAAATAAAGACAGGGCCGGGGGTTTAGCTCAGTGGCTTAAGCGCCTGCCTGGCAAACATGAGGTCATGAGTTCGATCCCCGGTACCAAAAAAAAAAAAAAAAAAAAAAATAAAGACAGCTGGGGATGTGGCACAGTGCAGAGGCCCTGGGTTCAATCCTCAGTGCCAGAAAGACAAACAAAACAGGACACGCCGTGGAGGCCCTCGCTAGTACACAAAGGTGGCTCAGAAGTCAAAGGAGAGACGTGGGTCTGTGAGTTGGGCACCACTGGCCTGGTCCCCTTTGAAGTGAGTGCCCAGCACTCACGGGAGTCCCGGAGAGCCCCAAGGAGAGCCCGTGCCAGCTCACGAGGGGAGGAGCCTGACTGCCCGTACATTTCCAGCTGTTCTGGAGGCTGAGGCAGGAGGACGGTGAGCGGGAGGCTCCATCTGCAGAGGCCTGTGGGGGTCCACACAGGGGAGCAGATCCCCGTGTGTGCCCCAGTCAAAGGCAATGAACGAAAGGACAGGCGCCTTGGCACAGTGCTGTCATCCCAGCTACTCAGGAGGCTGAGGCAGGATGGTGACCTGAGGCCAGCCTGTGCTACACAGCGACACCCCACCTCACAAGCAGAGTGGAATGCAGAGCGCGCGTCAGCACTGCTGTGCACCCCAGCTCCTGTTAGCAGCTGCGTGTTATTAAATGACTTTGCCAGGCTCACGTTTCGTACTTGGTTTTGATTTTTATTTTGGTATAATTTGAGACTGAGAAATCGACAGAGGTCCCCACAGCAGACATCAGTCCCATATGCGAGTACACCAATGCCACTCTGGTCTTACGGGTTTGTGTTCCACATCATGGTCCCTTTTGGCCTGTGAACCTCACACGTGGGAGGCCGAGGCAGGAAGATCACAAGTTGTATGCCATCCTGGGCAGTTTACCGAGACCCTATCTCATAAAACTTTTTTTTTTTTTGGTACCAGGGATTGAACTCACAACCTTATGCTTGCCAGGCAGGCGCGTCAACCAAAAATTTAATACTTTAATCGGTACTGGGGATCAAACTCACAACGGTGCGCTTGCAAGGCAGGCGCTTATGCCGCTGAGCTAAATCCCCAGCCCCTTTGGACGGTTCTTGAGGCTCTGAAATCTTCCCTGATCTCTCGTGACCTCGACCATCTCCATGAGGACTGCGTGGGTGTTTTATCCAGTGTCCCCCTCATCTGGCCAGGCAGGCTCGGTGGCCCACACCTGTAATCCCATCACTCTGGGAGGCTGAGGCAGCGAGATGCAAGCTGGGGTCCAGCCTGAGCAGCTCGGCAGAGAGATGCTGTTTCCAGTTAAAAAAACCCAGGGCTGGGGGTGCAGCCCAGTGTGAAGCCCTTCGGCTCCGTCCCAGCACCACAGCACTAACCCCCTAACCCGGCCTGGCCTGGGCGAGGGACATGCGGAGGAACACCCACCTCTTCCCACTGCCTCAGGGCACTTGAGATACGTGCAGAGTACCTGGTGCAGGGGGGGGGTCCCCAGGTCCCCACAGACACTTCACCATCCTCCCCTTACCCTCGGTGTCCTCAGGAAGCCAGCCGTGGGCAGCACCGCGTGGACAGGCAGATCCTTGGATATATGTGGAAGGTGTACCCCAGTTTATGTAACCCCTGTCCTTGCCTGAACCCCCCTCAGGCAGAGATGTCCTGGCAGACTCTGCCAGTGGGATCCAGCTGCTGCCTGCCCCCTGCCATGCTTGGCTCTGAGAGCCACCTCCGAACGTTGTGGGGTGGCAGTGAGGTGTAAGAGAAGGGAAAGGTGACCCCCCACTGGCAGAAGAAAAGCTGGGGCTTCGGGAAGTAGGGGGGGCCGGCTGCCGTACCCTGCACTTACCCAAAGCCCCCCCGCTTTTTTTTAACCTAGAAGCACAGATACGCCATTTCTCCATATTCTAGCCTCGATTTCTCGATCTGTAAGATGGGGTGACAACTCTTACAAGCTTGTGAGGAGAGGATCATAAAGCTGAGGCGAGAGTGTGGCCGGGTCCAGGGGACATCCTGGGGCTGGAGGTGGGCGTGGGGGCTGCTGAGCGGGCCAGCATGGCTCACAGGTGACCACCAGGACTATGACTGAAGTGGAGACTCCCGAGGCCCGCAGAAGGTGTCCGTCAGGGTGCGCAAACCGGCACCTGCCTTGACCCGGCTCAACCCTGGGCCATAGGTCTCCGCCGGCATCACCCCACTTCCCTGTGACTGTCCTCTTGGTGGCCTGGGGTTTCTTCCTGCCCCAGCAGCATGGCTGTTGGCCAATGGCATCTTGAAGCCCCGGGTAGCCCCACCTCTTCAACGTGACCGCTGTCTTGCTGAACACCGTGAGCCCCTGGAGGCCAGGCCACACAATAAAATCCACCCACTGGAGGACCGAAGCGTCCTGGAAGAAGGGACCCACAAGGGCCCAGCAAGCAGGCAGGGAGGACTAAAACTCTGCACTCGGGGCCGGCACTGTGGCTCAGGACTGCAACCCCAAGAGAGATGGGAGGACCACAAATGCAAGCCCACCCCGGGGCAACTTAGCGAGCGCCTGTGCCCCCAAATAAAAGATGCATAAAAGGTGTAGCTCGGCGCAAAGGCCCGGGGTTCCATCCCCGCATCTTAAGTATTAAAAGATGCAGGAGGGCGGCCCTGTCGGGAACTCAGGTGTCCACGGGATGAGACGGGGTCCTCCAGGGCGAGGCTGGACTTCTGTCTTGTGTCAAGCCACAGCTCCTGCAAATTGCTGGCACCTCGGAGAGCTCAATCCTGATCTCCTGGGAGGCCTAAGTACTTTGGGGTGGGGGAATTTGGAGGACAGTGGCCAACCTGAGGGCGAAAACGGCCCGATTAGGTAGCCGCCGGGGCATGTGTGGAGGACGGAGATAGAGGATGGCGACTGGCCGGGCAGGGGGCCAGGCCGCGTGTCCCCGCTGCCCAGGGCTTGGCTCTGGAACCGAGCAGCACACGCCGCGACAGCTTCGCCCCCTGGAGGCTCTGCGGGCCACTGCAGGCCCTCCGCCGCCCGGCGGGAGCTAGGAAGGGGCGGGAGCCTGGTTGCCCACTTCCGCGAGCCCGATGCCGCCTGCGAGTTTGGGGGTCCCTGGCTATCTGGGGCCACAGTGACCTCGCCACTCGTTAGTAACCTGGCGCAGACGTCGTTGGGGGGCTTCGAGAGGCGCCACAAGCTGGCCAAGGCTTCCCCGTCCCAGTTGAAGGATCCCAGCTTGGCCCCGGGAAGCGTCGCGGGGACCGCGGTGTCTTAACTGTTTGGAGGGGTCCTTTGCCTCACCCTTTCTGCGCGCCCTCACCGCCTCCTCCTCTAACCTGATCGGGGCCCTACCGGGCCCCGGCGGGCCGCGCACGAGTAACTCCGGAACCCGGCGCCGAAAGAGGAACCAGCGCAGGCCGGGCCGGGCGGGGCGGGGCGGGGCGCACCACCTTCGGCAGCTCCGCCGCGGGACACCCGGTGCCTAGTCCCGGGAGGTCTTGCGAGGCGCCGGGACCCAGAGCGAGGGGGCGAGGGTGGCCCCCAGAGAATAGGCGAGAGGCGGCGGGGTACACAAAGCAGGGGCCCCACGCCGGGAAAGAAGGGGGGGAAGGGTCGCGCACGTGGCCTGGAGGCGGGGCCGGCCGCTCGGCACCCCTACCCGGGCCACGTGCGGATTTAAACCCTCCCCCCTCCCCTCTCCAGACCGGGGACGCGCCCGAGGCCAAGGTGGAGGCATCCGGGGGAGGGGGCGGGCTCCTGCGGGCCGCGCGCCCCAGCGTGGGGTGGGCGCGCCGGCGAAGAGGCGGAGCGCGCGCCAAAGGAGGCGTGGTGCGCCCCGCAGGGAGGGGCGTCTTGGGACGAGGTGGGGCGCGCTCTGGAGAGGGGCGTGCCAGAGGGTGGGCGGGGTTCGCTAGCCGGGCGCTCTAGCCTGGGGAGGGGGTGCTCTGGGAAGAGTACGGGGGCGCACGCCAGGACGGGGCGGGGTTCCGAGGCCTGGAGACTTAGCGTAGAGGGGGCGCGCGAGGGGTAGGGGACTCCGGCGCTGTCCGGCGCAGGAGGAGGCGCGTCGCGGGGCGGGCTCCCCCGGCCCGAGCCCCGCCCCGATGCCCGCGCGCGCTGCTGCTAGGGTGGTGGAGGGCGCGCCATCGGGGGGCGTGGTCTCGGCGCCCCGAGGGGGCGTCCTCCGGGCGGGGCTGGCCACGGCCGCCCCCGCGGGCTCCGGTGCGTCAAGGGCGCGTCAGGCGGGGCGGGGCGGGCCGAGCGCGGGCGGCGGGCGGCGGCGCGCGCCGGGCCTCCTCCTCCTCCTCCTCCTCCCCCCGCACTCGAGCAGCCGCCGCCGGCCGGAGGGACATTGCTCCCGCTGCCTCCGCTCCACACGCTGCGCCCTCGCCGTGGGCCCGCACCCGGCATGTCGGCGGCTGTGGCCTGCGTGGATTACTTCGCCGCCGACGTCCTCATGGCCATCTCCTCGGGTGCCGTGGTGCACCGCGGGCGGGCCAGCCCCGAGGGCGCGGGCCCCTCCGCCAGCCTGGAGGTGCGCGCGGCGCGCCGTGAACCCGCCTCGCCCGGCATCCCGGGGCCACCTCCGCCGCCCCCCGCCGCCCCCTCTGGCCCGAGCCCGGGTGGCGCCTCCGCCGCCGCGCCCCACCTGCTGGCGGCCAGCATCCTGGCCGACCTGCGCGGCGGGCCCGGAGCCGCCCCGGGGGGCGCCTCGCCCGCCTCCTCCTCCTCGGCCGCCTCGTCCCCGACCTCCGGCCGCGCCCCCGCCAATGCCGCCGCCAAGAGTCACCGCTGTCCCTTCCCGGGGTGCGCCAAAGCCTACTACAAGTCGTCGCACCTAAAGTCGCACCTGCGAACGCACACAGGTGAGCCGGGTCGCGATCCAAGGACGTGCGGGGGCGTCCTCTTGGACCCCCTCCCCCGCTGGGACCCCGAAACTGCGTGGCGCGTGGGGGGCGGGGAGGGGGGCGCGCCCGGGTCGCCGGCGCCGGCGGGCGGGCGGAGCCTCGGTGGGTGGGGCGCGCGCCGGGGGGCGTGGCGGCCACGCGGTCGGGCGGCGCGCGGAGGGGCTCCGGTGGAACCGGGCGCCGGGCGCGATCGTGTGCTCGGCGGACCGCCCCGGGGCTCTGGCTTCTCGTTCCTCGTTCTCCGAGTTCCGATCTGGGCGGTCGGTTGGGACGGTGTTTAGAGTTCACGACTCTGGGGATTTTTTCAGCCCGCCCGCAGCCTCAGTTTCCTTATCTGCGAAAAAGGTGGCGATCTCGGTGTCGCCGCCTCCCGGGAGGCCGCTCGGATTCTCTCCGGATGGCGGCTGAGCGCCTGGCGCGGGGCCAGGATGTGGGGGGTGCCCGGCACGTTTTCTTTCCGTTCCATTTTAATGAGGTGGAGGGTGCGGCCGGGAGTGCGCGTTGGGGCCTGAATTTTGAGTTGCGGGGTCATTGAAGACGGGGTCCCCGGCGTGTCTGCTGTCTCGCTACACCTTCGAAGAGACGCGCAGGCTCGAAGTGGGCAGGGAGCCGGCCACTCAGTGGTCCCCGGGCGGCTTGCACTAGGTGACCCCGGCCCCGTTGTTGGCTGCCAGCCCTTCCCGCCGCGCCCCCACAGATCACCCCTTCCGGGCTGGGAATCGGAGTGGGTGACTGGCAGGTGGGCCTCCATGGTCGGCCTGGGTCCTCCCTGCCCCTTCTGGGCAGCAGGGATGGAGATTTGGGAACCAGCGACGTGAGGGATAGACATCCTGGCTCTGCCGCCTTTGAGCTGGAGACCTATCTGCCCCGTGCCCCGTTTCTCATCTCTGTAAAGGGCGCGAGGTTGTGTTCTGTTTTTTAGGGTCGTCGTGGGGATTGTTTTGGGCAACGCCGTTGATAAAGGAGCTTGGTTCAGGGGTTCTCACCCGGGAGAGGGTGCAGGGGAGCAGAGGCAGCCCCCATGGCAGCACCAGGCAGCCAGGGTCACCAAGGTGCTGTCCTGGGGCAGAGGAGCCACGGTGGGGCGCAGGGCGGAGAGTGGGGCAGGGCATTGGGGAGCACTTGCTTCCCCCCTCGCACTCGCCCGCCCCTGCCGGTCCTCCTGGAGCCCAAGGAAGGGCGGGACGGGTGGGACCCCCACCCTGTGCCCAGAGGTCTGTGAGTGTGCTCGTTCTGCAGCAGGGGCGCTTGAGGGGAGGGTCTGGGAAGATGGGAAGGAATGTTGGGGGGACAGAGAGGTGCTTCTGCAGGCTGTGCTCTGGGGTGTCTGTGTGCTTGGCTGCGTGAGTCTGTTGGTTAGAACAGCAATTGGGTCACAAAGAAACCTGTTGAGAGAGGACCCCGGCTTTCTTCTTCTTGCCTCCCCTTGGTCCGTCCTGCCCCCCCCCAAAGGTGCTTTTGATTCCTGGTCTGATTTGGCTTTTCCCAAACCTCTCCAACTTCTCGGGTGGGGAGAAGGAGGAGGCCAGGCCGAGGCACCTTCCCTGCCATGTCCCGGAAGGCAGGGCAGTTTGAGCTGGAGCCTGGGGTGTCCCCATGGTCAACCCGCGTGGCAGTGAAATGCGTGGGGAGGTGAGGTCAGGGTGGCTGGGAGCTGGGTACTGTGTTTCCCTGCTTGCGAGGGGAGGTCCTGGGTCCCCACCCTCCGGAGGCTGTGGAAGTCTTGTCCGGAAGCCCTCAGCTGTAAGACCGGCTCGAGGACCAGGAGGGCAGTGCTGAAACAGTCCTCAGCCAGGGTCCTTGGCCTTCGGGCCACTGAGCAGTTAGCAGGAAGGGCCGCTTTCACCGAAAGGGGTGTCTTGGTTTTTCCAGCTCCCAGAGGAAGGAAAGGTGGCCTGGAGGCCCCATTCGTGCTGGAGCCATCCAAGGGGAGTTTGGCATGGGTCTGGGTCACCCGCCCTCTGCAGGACCACGCCAGAGGCCACAGATTGGGAGAAAATTCCACCCGACCCACCTTTGCTGGGGGACTTTCTCCTTAATGATAGGGGAAGGGCAGTCTGGGTTTGGTTCCTTGGACAGATGAGTAAACTGAGGCCCGCAGCTGGAGGTCAGGTGGGTTGGAGCTTTGTACCCCTTACCTGTGCCCTATTTGGCCCTGGGGGTGCAAGGAACCTGGAAGGGTGCATGGGATGTTTTTCACGGGAGGGGGGGACTCGGGGTGCAGGAGGTGGAGTGTGGCCTGCTAAGCTCCCGCCAGCCCCTCCAAGAGCCCCCGTGTGAGGCGGGGAAGGACTTTAGAAGCTGTGGGAGATGTTGACGCCGTTGCCATGGATACAGAGAGAGCCAGCAGTGTGGCGGGGCGGGGGCGGGAGGAGAGGCTGCCTGGCGTCTCTGTGCTCCTGAGGCCTGCAACTGCCTCCATCCCCCCAGAAGGCTCCTGGTCCCCCAGTGCCAGGCACAGTCAGTCGTGTGACTCCAGGGAAGGTGTGTGTGTGTGTGTGTGTCCCTCCCCAGAGATGGCAGTCAGACCTGGGAGAGCTCTGATAACCCCGGGCAGCCTTCTCAGGCCTGAGACTTCTTGGGGTCAAGTCTTCCTGTGGGGGTGATGGTCCTGGCACTGCAGGATGCTGAGCAGTGTCCCTGGCCTCCACCCACTCCAGGGCAGCAGCACCCCCACAGTGACAACCACAGTGGTCCCCAGATGTCTCTCAGTGTCGGGGGTGGAGGGGGCCGTTGAAAGCCCCCCCCACCCCCAGTTATGCCATTCTTTAAAAATCTTACTTATTAAGAAAAATGGTAGTAGTGTTCTGCTGGGTGCGCGTGGCCAGCAGTGCCCTAAACCCAGTGGCTGTGTGCAGAAGTCTTGGAGGTGGCAGGGAAGGGTGCCACGGTGTGACTGACGGAGGCCAGCCGGCTCAGAGGAACAGACCCCAGCGGGCCAGGGAATGCTGCGTCCCCAGGAGAGATTGGCAGGGGCTTGGGCGCGGGCTGGGGCAAGGTGAAGGGTTGAGTTTAATCCCCAGGGCGGGACGCAGCAGGCCGAGCTCTGCAGGGGAAAATCCGTTTATGGAGCCAGGATTAGAGTGGGAGAGGGTTGAGGGCGGGGTGCTGTCTGGGAAGAGAGGTGAGCCCTGCGTTCCTGTCTGACAGCCCCGGGAGTCGGCAGGGTATCGGTTAGACCCTTGGCTGTAGAGGGTCGGGGCAAGTGGGGACAGTAGGCCCCGGAGCAGGAGGCACCCTGTTACCCAGCCCAGCACTGCCGCCTGCGTCCCAGCCAGAGTCCAGAGCTCCACTGGGGTCAGGTGGGCAGTGCCCAGCCCCTTCCTCCAAGGACAGCAGCAGAGCTGCAGCATCCCAGCGGGGGGGGGAGGTCCCCCAACACTGCAAGGGGTGATAACTACCCCCCACCCAGGCTTCCTGATAAAGGTGGCCCAGATGGGCTGGGAGTTGGTGAATGATACCAGCCAGGGCGCTGTGGGGGGAGGGCAGGCCGGCAGGCTGGCTGGGTGGGGACCCTGGTCTGGAGGTGTGTCCCCCACGTGTCCTCCCAGGAGCCCACAGGGGAAGTGCTGGGGTGGGGGGGAAGCAGCCAGGCGGCCTGGGGCCTGCAGGAAGGACAGAGGTGCTGGGCCTGGGCATGCAGGGTTCCTCCGCCACTCCCTCGTGTCGGAAGCCATGGCTGGGTCCCCTAGACCTGCACTTTGTCCCCCAGGTGTGCTGTGGGGTACATGTAGGGGTTCTGGCTGTGTACCTTCTGCTTCAGGTGCAAACGGGGCACAAAGCAAGGCCGATGAAGGGTGGGAAGTGGGGGTCACCTTCACGCTCAGGAGACCACTGTGAGGGTGAGGGGTTCCCTCAGCAGGACCCGGGGTGCGGGTGGGAGGGGACTAAAGCTTGGACCCTGGGCAGGTGCTGGTGGCCTGGGTGGCCAAGGCCAGAACTGGGGGTGCAGCAGGGGTGGTGTCAGCGTGGATTCTAAAGATGCCAGCACTGAGCTGGCACGTGGCTTGGGAGGAATGAGGGATTGAGGACCCCCCCTCCACACCCCCAGCCAGGGACCCTCGGACTTCAGGTCTGCTGGGCATCACAGGCGGACTAAAGAGGAAGGCGGGGGGGGGGCCGCCGGAGCCTCGTCCCCTCCCCCACGGAGCCCGCCTCTCCCGGTGGGTGGGCGTTTGTGCAAGCGTGGGCACCCGCCCCACGCCTCGGGAAGCCAGGCTGCGCTGCTGGACCCGGGGTCTTTGGCCCCTGCCCTGCGGCCCGTAGAGACACACCTCGCGCGGCCGAGCGCGTCCTGCCTCCAGGTCTCCCTCTGGCGGTGGCTCCGGGCCCGGAGCAGTTTTCCCGGACGACTTGCCCTCCATTTTTCTGAGCCGGCTTGGCACCGAGGCGGCCCCTCTGCTGTCCCCAGCTCACCCGGCCCCGCCCGAGTCAGAGGGTCAAGTCCACCGCGGCTCCGCCCACAGTGCCCTTCCTGCGTGGTCCCCACCCGCCACATCCTCCGCCCGCGCCGCCTGCTGCAGGCAGGTAGCTTGGAGGCTGGGTGGCTGCGCACAGCGGAGGCAGTGTTCCCAGGGGCCGTAGCCCCGGGCCACCCCCATTTGTGCCCCGAAGTTAACGCAGCCCCGCCCGGTGCGTGCGCGTGGATCTGGGGAGATCGTGGCAGGACCCAGCCGGGCATTCCACGGGCACGCGGCCAGCATCGCGGAGGCGGGAAGCTGCGCACCCCGTTACCGCCACCCACGTGCACACGTGCACACTCCAGCCTCCGAGCTGGGGGCCGCGACTGGCAGGCGTCCAGGCCAGCTTGGCGACCCTCGCCTCCCCGCAGGAGCCCCGGGCTCTGGCCCCTGGCTGGAGCAGGGCCACGTGAGCGGCTGGGGCCGCCGCCACCGAGCTACGTGCGGCAGCTGTGTTCCCAGTGCTGCGCCCCTCCGGCCCCCCTACCCCGCTCACACGGCCAAGTGGAACCGCGGGGTGGGGTCTGGGTGGGGGGGGCAGCCCCGCTGCCCCGAAAGAGGAAGTGGGGCAGCTGCTGGGGGAACCAGCCGCGGGGTGACTCCGCCTCCCCGGCGCCGCCCGGCAAGGTGGTGACCAGGCTGCATGGTCGCCCCCAAAACCAGTCCCCTGCCTCCCCCAGACTGAGCCCCCTGGGCGCTGTCAGTTCTGTGGTCAGCATGGCAGTGGAGGTCCCTTCGTGGTCGTTTCCAGCCTCCCTGTGTAACTGGGCACCCTGGTACACGGCCTGTAACCCTAGCATCTTGAGAGGCTGAGTCTGGCGGATCCAAAGTTCGAATCCTCCCTGGGCAAGGTAGGGACCATTTACCCAACCGGAGAGCGAGGACAGAGAACGGACGGGAACGCCGTTTCCTAGCAGGTGCCAAGCCTGCTGCCTGTATTGTTTAGGGGAGACCTGGAGTGCGGGGGTGCTGGTGGCTTTGGCGACAGTTACTGCCCCTCCTCACTCTGGTAGGTGGCACCACGTCCCCTTTGCCTGGGGTCCCAGCCTCGGGGACCTGTGTGTTTTTCAGACGGCCACACTGCTCACAGGCACCCCTCCCCCACCACTGCCCTGGGCGGGGTGTCTCTGTCTGTTGTGGGGGGCGCGGTGGTAGCACGTGCCCCTGGGAGCCCCGGCCCGCCCACTTCCCCTCCCCCAGGTCTCCCTCTGGCTTCTCTTGCCACCTGTCTCCCCTGCTGGCTCTGGTCACCCCCGCGCGTGCGCACACGCACACGCACACACCCCGTGGTGACTCCTGCCCTGGGACCCATCCCTGAGTCCTCTCACGTCCTGTTACCTGAATCCGTCCCGGTATCTGTCCCCATCAGTGGTCGAGTTCCCGGCTCAGCCCGCATGAGCTGACCACCGCCACACTGGCCTCCCGTGGGGCCCCTGAGGCTAGGCCTTAGGGGCTCCTAGGCTGGGGACCTGATCCTGCCTCCTTCTTAGTGTCTCCACCGAAGGTGACCAGAGACGTTGCACGCACGTGTGAACGCCCTTGAACATGTGTCCAAACTCCCCCCTCGCCCCCACCCCAAGACCCCTAGCTGGCCACGAGATGGCAAGGTGCCTGGGAGTCCCAGCGTCCTGGTCCCTGGAGCCACCATGTGGGGCCCTGGGACCAGTTCTGGAGCAACTCGGGAGGGGGAAAGGCCCAGAGAAGGTGACTGAGAGCGGGTTTGGGGGTGCGGAGGATGGGCGGTGGCCGTGGGAAGGCTCTACAGAGGAAGTGCGGGGTGGCTGCTGCCCCTGCCAGCCCTGGGCCCCGGAAACCTGCCGTCTTTGGGTGCCAGGCCCCGCCCCTTAAAGAGACCCTGAGGCCCCACCCCTCCCGCGGGAAAATTTGCTTTCATGATTTCTCCCCAGTGCAGACCAGACCTGAGTTACATCCCTGGCCCCTTCGCAGTTTTTTCTTTAGAGACGATCTCCTGAGCTCCAACTTGGGATCCTCCTGCCTCAGCTTCCCAGAGTGCTGGTTTTTTGGTGTTTTTTGAGACAGGGCCTATGTAGTTCAGGCTGGACTTGCACTCACTGTGGAGCCCAAGTTGGCATGGAACTCTCAGTGATCCTCCTGCCTCAGCCTCCCCAGTGCTGGAATCACAAGTGACTGCCACCACCCCCAGCAGTGCTGTGTTTAAAGGTGTACACCACATTAAAACTAGGGAACCCTCCCTACTGTAATACAGTCCCATTTGGATAACGCGGAGTGGGGGGGGGGTTGGGGTCCTTAAAGCCTCCAGTGGCCGCAAGCAGAACTGGTTCAGGCACTGCCTGTCTCCAACTGTGAAAGAAAAAAGCAGGAAATGTTTGTAGGGCCTTTGGGTTGGGCCCCTTGGTGGGTAGGAGTTGAGTTTGTTGCAACAATGTTTTTTTTTTTTTCTTTTTGGGACAGGGTCTCCCTGTGCAGTTCAGGCTGACTTTGAGCTCACTTTGTAGCTCAGGCTGGTCTGGATCGCACAAGGATCCTCCTGCCTCAGCCTCCCAAGTGCTGCTGGGATTACAGGTGTGTGCCACCACGCCCGGCCTGGAACTCACCACAACCCTCCTGCCTCAGGCTCCCCAAAGTGCTGGGGCCCAGGTGTGGACCGTCACACCCAGCTGCCCTGGTTATGATTTACTTTCTCTTTTGCAGTTTTGTGAGGTGAAACCAGGTTCCCACGCAAGCATTCTCCCCAAGCCCGACTTGCTGGTTTTTCAAATTCACACACAGAATTTGACCTCTTTTAAAAAAAACAATGCCTCTAAACAAAGGGGCTGCCTGGTGCAGTCATGCGCACCTGTCATCCGGGTCCTCTGGGAGGCTGAGGCAGGAGGATTGCAAGGTTGAACCCAGCCTGGGCTGATTAGTGACTTAAGGGAACCCAGTCCCATCTGAAAAAGGGAAGGGCTGGAGCGTAGAATGGTGCTAAGGTCCAAGGTCTCAATGCTGGTATCGACAAAGACAACCAAAAAAAGATGTAAAAATGAAGCCAGTGACCTCAGGGACCCTTTGGGGTGGGACCGGACTCCCCTGTCCTTTGCCCCCCTGCTGACTGCTTCTTTGTCCCCCGTCCAGGTGAACGGCCCTTCGCCTGCGACTGGCCTGGCTGTGACAAGAAGTTCGCGCGCTCCGACGAGCTGGCCCGCCACCACCGGACACACACGGGCGAGAAGCGCTTCCCCTGCCCACTCTGCTCCAAGCGCTTCACCCGCAGTGACCACCTGACCAAGCACGCCCGCCGCCACCCCGGCTTCCGGCCCGAGCTGCTGCGGCGCCCCGGCCAGCGCAGCGCCTCGCCCAGCGACTCGCTGCCCTGCAGCCAGGCCGGCAGCCCCGCGCCCAGCCCGGTGCCCAGTCCCGCGCCTGCCGGCCTGTAGGACCCCAGGACCCGCCCTGAGCTCGGCCCCACCAGACCTCGGCGGCCACAGCGCGGCGGCGGCGGCAGGACCACCAGCAACGGGGCCGCTTGTCCTCCTCCAGGGCTCCCGGTGGGGACCCACGTCGACCCCAGCTCCCTGGCTGCTCCCACCCCTGCTCAGACACGGGAGGGGCCTGATGTTGGGCCTGGGTGCACCCGGCGGAGGTGTCCCGGGGCCCGGCCTGTAAATAGCCATGATTGTCAACTCTTCCCATCTGTTCCCAGGGTCCCTGGGTGGCCAGCCCTCCCCCTCCCCACTGCCACCACCCGTCTTCCCCCAAGGTATGGGGTTCAGGGCTGGGGCGTTCCCCGGGGAGCCCCCTAATCCAGTGAGGTCCCTGGACCACCAGGCTGCTCCCTCCAAATTGGGAAGAAGTCTGCACACACACAGCCATAACTGACCAGGGGTTCCCCGGCCACCTCTGGCCCCGCCCCACCCCGTCCCGCTGAAAGCCATTGGAGATGTTCAGGGAAATGGGGGTGCCGCCTGGCCACCCCCCTACTCGGGTACTCAATCTCAGGTATCCATAGATGGTGCCCCTGGGAGGGAGGGGTGGCCAGACCCCCAGGCCTGCCCAGGAAATGGGGAGGCAGGGGCTGGTGTGGTCTCCCCGGGAGCCCTTGGGGTTCGCTTTGGGGAGCCCATGGTGGGTGGGGGAGGCGGATGGGGTGTGAATGCTGGTTTATTTATTTACTGGCTCTGCGGGCATGGGGCGGGCACTCCTTCGCTGCCTGTGCGTGTGCGCATGAGTAAGTGTGAGAGACACTGCAAAGGAGTTTGCACGGGTGTCCCGTCCCCCGCTGGGGCAGGGTCTCTGACTTTGGCCTTTAAGGCACTGTGACCGACAATCTTGTACAGGAATCTCCTGGGCGTTGGGGTGGATGTCATGTCTCCCTGTCCCAAAGCTGGGCGGTAGCCCCCAAGGCACAGGCGCGGCAGGGCCTTTTGAATTGTGGCTTTCCTAAGCCCGTCCGTCCCTCGGGGCGCCTAGAAGTGGCCCCCGGCCCTGGGCGGTGAGCAGGAGGCCAGGCTGCTGAGCCTGCGGGGTAGCTTTTTTTTGGACGGATAGAGTATTTTTTCAGGCACCAAGTCCCCTTGTCCACCAGGTCCCTGTGGGTGCTCTGTGGTCCTGGGGGGGGTGTGTGTGGGGTCCCTGGCTGAGCACGAGGGTGGGGTGAGCAGCTGCCCCTCGGGGGTGACCTGCTGGGGTCCACAGTCCAGTCTTTCTGCTGTGTCGTGGATCGCCTTGGGATAAGCCCCCCCCATCCTGCAGAAGAAGGGGACCCGGGAAGCTCACCCACCTGAGTGGCTTTCGCAGCCTTCCTGTCTTCTGAGGGGGCGGCTCTGGGTTCCGGGTGAAGGCTGTGGGGTGCAGGTCCTGGCTTGGGTGCAGGGCGCCCGTTCTGGAGCTGGGCTCGGAGGGTCGTTGGCCTCTAGGCCCTGCTGTGTGTCGGGGCTACCAGGCCCGGTGCCCACGGCCCTACCCCCTCCCGGGGCAGCGTTAGTGAGATGCCTTAGTCCGTGGGTGGGGTGGGAGGGCGGGGGGCTGGGGCTGCGTGTCTCTCGTGTCTCTTGATGTCCTGCTTGGTCCCAGCGTGTCCCCGTGTTTGCCCTCTGCAAGGGTCAGGACTGCGGTTCCAGGGCCCAGGAAGCCCAGAATAGCACTGTCCTCCCCTCTGCTGTCAAGGGGTTTGGACAGACCCAAATCTGCTCTTCCCCCTTCCCCGGGAGCCAGGGGTCACTGGGACCTGGTCCCACACGCGGCCTCCGAAGGGTGGGCAGGAGGGACCCCCGGGGCCGTGGGCTTTCCGTGGGTGGTGCCCCTCCTCCGCCCTGCGTGGGCCCCTTATATTTAATGAAGCCCTTTTTAAAAGCCTGCTGCGGTGTCTCTGTGGTTTGTTCCTGCGTGGGTGGCTCCCAGCCTGTGGGCTCTGCGCCTCTGTGCCCCTTCGCCCACCACTGGGGGCCCCAACTCCATCAATCTCCAGGGGAAACTGAGGCAGCAGGCTGGGGCCATGCTCCCCTGCCTAGAGATATGCGTCACCCCGTGCTCTGTGCAGCGTCACCCCCTGGGGCACCTGCGCCCCGCCCCTCGCCCTTCCGGAAGCAGGAGGCCCGGGTGGGGGCTGCACCAGGCACCCTGAGTTCCCCACTGCGACCCACCCTGCAGCAGCGGCCAGCGGCTACGCCTCGCAGGCATCGCGACCCCTCCACGTACTAGCTTCCAGTTGCACCCCAGAAGCGGGGAGACAGGCTGTAGACCCCCAAGGCCCTGGCTGAGTGGGGGTGGGGCAGACCCCCAGCCCACCTGCTGCTAGGGAGCTGCACTGGCCCGCCCCCTGGAGGCCGCCTGTGGTACTGCACCTCTGGGCTCCCGCGGACCCCAGGGCCCTACCTGGCTGAGGGCCCCCCCCCCCGTCCCGCCTTCAGGGCGTCTTAGGGCCCCTCCCTCACGCGGCCAACGTTTTTTGCTTTCCTTTTGTAGCACTGGGATGGAACCCTGGGCCTTCACGCTGAGTACACCCCTCCCCCTTCTGTGATAGTTTGGGGCAAGGGCTTGCTGACCTGCCTGGGTTGAACTCCTCTCCCTCCTGCCTCGGCCTCCCGTAGCGGCGGGATTCCGGTTATGGGTGCGCGGCACCACACCGGCCTCATGAAAGTTTTCAGTTTTGCAGTGCTGGGCGTTGAACCTAGTGTGTGCGCACTGAGCTGCGGCCTCCTGCCTCGGCCTCCCAGACTGCAGTGTGAACCGCCCTTATTTAGCTTTGTATTTTCCCTGGCTGGGAATAGAACGCAGGGTTCACTCACGCTGGGCAACGCTAACCGCTGAGTTGCATCTGTAGGCCTTTTCTGTTTGATTTTGATAACCGTGCCTTCCTGGGCTAGCCAGGCTGGCTCCAACTTGCAATCCCCCAGACTCAGCCTCCCAAGTGGCTGGCTGGCAATTAGGTGAGCACACCTCTCCTGGTTTCATTGTCCCTTTCAGCCTGTCTTCCCCAACACAGCGCCTGGAGCACCTCAGTTGGGACCCAGCCCTCCACGGTTCTCCCTTCGACCCGCCCTTCCTCTCCCTGCATCCCCACCTCCGGAGTCTGCTCAGCACCCTGCTCCAGCCACTCAGCCTACTCGCTGCTGCTGCTGCTGCTGCTGCTGCTGCTGCTGCACTGCACCAGGCTCCCTCCTGCCCCAGGGCCTTTGCACTGGCCACAGTCCTGGAATGTTCTGCCAGCTTTTCAGGACACTCCCTGCCTGCCTGCCTCCATTCAGCCTGTCTAAAAGCTGGCCCCTCCTGCAGGGGCCACACCCCACTCTAAATAGAAGTTTTCTACAGAAAGAGGTAGGGATGGTCAACAGGCACATGAATTGACACTCAGCGTCACCATTGTCACAAAATGCTAGTGAGATACCAATTCACACTCGGCAGGACGGCTAGAATTCAAACGCGGGCATCAAATGTTGGGGGGAAGTTGAGAAATTTGATACTCATGCCACTGGTAGCTGATCGACAAAAGAATCAGTCTGGGAAATATGGGGTCCCCACACGGCCCAGCAATGCCACTGTGCAAGGCAGGCTCTCACTGTGTAGCCCAGGCTGGCTTTGAACTCACGGCGATCCTCCTGCCTCAGCTTCCCGAGTGCTGGGCTAACGAGCATGCCACCATTATCTGCACCCTGGAACGCAGTCTTGTCTACTAATGTTCACGGCATCACGATTCACACAGCCGAAGGTGGCAGCAGGAGAAGCGGCCATCTTTGGATGAATGGGGGGACACGGTGAAGTCCAGTCACTCTGGACTAGTACTCATGCAGGACAGGAGCGCGGCTGTGACACTCATCACAGCATGAAAGGACCTTGGGGAGACCGTGCTGAGAGACGGGAGACACGGGACACAGCATGGACTCCACGGACAGGAAATGCCCAGGACAGCCAAAGCCAGTGACCGGAAGTGGACTCGGGGGCGGGGGCTGGAGAGGGGACGGGTGGAACATTCTGGGTGTGGCGAGCATCTATAGACCCAACTACAGGGTAGGCTGTGGCCGGAGGGTCCCTTGAGTCCGAGATCTGGAGACCAGCTTGGGCAACACGGGCACATTCTGAAGAATAAAATGCTACTCCGCTGTTACACGTGTGGTTTTCTCCACTCGGGGAGTTAGAGACTCACTGATTTTAGGATGAATTCATTTGTCATTGATTAGTTACAGATTGGTGCTGGGGGCTGGACAGGGTGATACACACGTCATGCTAGTGTTTGGGAGGCTGAGGCAGGAGGATCGCTGCCAGACTGTCTCAAAACAAGCCCAAAACCCCATACAGAGATTAGTGTTGTGGATTTTATATCTGGCTGGGCCTGAAGGGGGCTCACAGGGTCCTGACCCTCACCCCCCACCTGCCCCCGGTCTGGTGGGGGTGACGCAGGAGACTCCATGCTTGGGGAGTGAGATGCTTCACAGGTGCTGAGGTGGTTAGTTGCAGAGAGCAAAGATGTCAAGTGGATACCAAGGAACAAGCACTTCTCTTGCCTCTAACCCTGCATGGCTCCACACAGTCCTCCCCGAGGACCCTCACCACCTCCTTGGGGTATCTTTTGCTCCGGAGTTTGTTCGAGAAACAATTCCTATGCCTAGTACACCCTGCCGATGCTTGAATTTCTTTAGGCGGGTTGTTTCATTTTGTTGTTTTGTTTTGTGAGACTGGGTCTCCCTAGCTAGCCCAGGCTGGGTTTAAAATCCTGGCTATTGTCCTGTCTCAGCCTCCTGAGTGCTAGATTAGATTGCAGCCTTCACCACCATGCACACTGGGTTCAAACTTTAGACCCTCCTGCCTCAGCATCGCAGAGTGTTATGATGACAGGTGTGGACCATCACATTGAGCTACTTGTGTTTCAGAGTTTTTTGTTTGTTTGTTTTGAAACAGAGTCATCATGTAGCCCAGGCTGGCCTTGAACTTACTATGTAGCCCAGGCTTGCCTCGAGTTTGTGGCAGTCTGCCTGCCTCGCCCTGGGGTGCTGGGATGTCGGGTGGCTGTAAGGTTTTTGTGTGTGTGTGTGTGTGTGTGTGTGTGTGTACCAGGGATCAAACTCACAACCT